>PVJS01000974.1:0-108951 GCA_004027185.1 Glis glis
TGTGTGTGTGTGTCACTTATTCTTGAACCATTTAAAATTTTTTGAAATCTTTTGGTTGGCTTATTACTTTACTTATTTCCTGTCTACCCTCTATTTCCCTTAATGTACTTAGTGTATATATTCACCCTTGTAGTCCTTAAATTCAGCTTTCAGTTCCAAAAAATATTTTTGAATTCTTTTCTGAAATAGCAACTCTTGTTTTACATTCCCCTTTTGTCTAGTCATAGAAAATGGGAGCTTTTCTTTTTTAATATACTTCTGTTGGCGCATTGTAATTATATACCAAGTGAGGTTCAAAGTGATACAAACATACAGGCACCAGCATGTGGTGTGCATCCCTCTGGGTCCCGTGCTGCTCCACCCTCCCCACGTGTGTCAGTGAGAGTGGTACTGACACCTTCATATATGGACATAGCATCATTTGAACCGTTTCCTTCATCAATCCTTCTTTTTCCCCTCCATACCTCCCTCCCCCGGTCCCCTTCCACTATTCTACTGGCCACTCGCCTCAATTATCCAAAGTCCCTTTTGTTTCCCATTTTCTCTCTAGCTTCCACATATGAGAGAACACATACGGCCACCTCGCTTAGCATAATATTCTCTAGTTCCATCCATTTTCCATCCATAATTTGGGACTTGTTTATGTCTGAGTAAAATTCCGCTCTGTATATGCACCACGTTCTCTTTATCCATTTGTCTGCTGAAGGACACCTAAGTTGTTCTAATGTGGGAGCTTTTCTTGTTTTGATTTGTGCTATTGTTTCAAGGCTTCAATACTTCTCAAAATTTCAGTTACCACATTTTGAAACATTTGGACATTTTGAAACATTTTATGCTTTGTGGTTACATTTTAAGATGTGTTTTCATTATCTGTTAAAGCACTGTAAGGTCTTTTCAAAACTTTTTTCAGTGTAATAATTCAGTATGGGGTTATTATTTTGTTGTACTAAGATAACTTGAGTGTTCTTCAGCTATTAGGAGAAAATGTATATGGAAAAAATGAGCTACGGTAACTTTTCTTCCGGGCTCATGGTTTAAGTGTTTCCTCCTGTGTGAACTCAAAATATGGCCTCTTTCTGAGATAAATTTGCTTGAGGAAAATTCCCTGTCTCCACGCTCTGCCTGGGCGTTTTCTGGTTGTGCACTCACTTTAGAAGCTGGGCTTGGCTGTACCATGCTTTGAGTCCTCTGGGCCCCACCCAATGACTCCATTTCTCTCTCTCTCGCTTTCTCACTCTCTTTCGCTCTCTCGCTCTCTTGCTCTCTCTCTCTCACTTCTGTTGTTCTCAGCTTGGTTCCTGCTGCCAGTGGCTTCCCTTCAGGGTAGAGTAAATTCATGTGGAAATATTTCCATCGTCATCGTAAGATTAGACAGCCACAGACATTTTGTCCTTCCCAGCCCAGGGGTGAAAAGTTTATGCTCATCTTCCTTCCTGAGCCTATGGGAATTGTAAAGGCACTTAAACAGTTAAAGCAAAATTGCTAGCAAGTCTGACTCAGGCCTTTGCTAAAATAACAGAATGTCCTTGGTAAAAACCACCTGACTCAAACATCTGTTGGGAAAACAAAACGTCCTTACTTGGGGCCCTCCTGACTGAGGTCAAGATGGCCTTCTATAGATGAATGGTTATTGTGGTTACTATTACTGTAACAGTCTGGAAAGTTAGGGAAAACCTCTCCCAATATAAAATGTGCAAGGACGACGCTAGCCGCTAACCAATCTGTAATGAACATCTGTATCTAAAACCAATCCTGGTAAAGGTCAGGCAAACGCACGTGGAACTGCCCAATTAGCAGAGGGAAACTGAGGCTCTTTGTTTAAAATATATAAAAACTGAAGGAAAAACATGCCCGGGGTCTCCGTACTGAACTGCTGTGTCAGTTTATGTCGGGCACCCAAGCTTAAGCTTGAATAAACGGCTCTTCTGCGGTTGCATACGGCTTGGTCTCCTGGTGGTCTCTCCGGGACGAAAGGTCTGGGCATAACAGGAGTGTTCTCGATTTTATATGCCATTCTTAGATCTGTGTGCCCAGGTTTCCCTCAGAGTGGGATTCGCTCCCTTGCTCATAAACTTTTGGGGGTAATTTTTTAATTTACACAGCTTGGGGGGTCCTTTAGTAATCTCCTTTTGTCACCAAGTCCTAGGCCAAAGGCCTCACTCTGGGGGGGTTCCAATAATCCAGGTCTGTCCATTTGCCCCTCCCACCCCACACACTAAACCAAACAGAAAACCTAATAGTGAAATGCAGGAAAAGAACTTCTAATCAATATGGCCAGATTGGGAAGGCAGAATGCCAGGCAGCATCGCAGCTCTGTCTTCAGTGTGCACCCCTGAGCTGTGCGTTGAAAGAGGAAGCGCTGGGGCAGGAGGAGAGAGGTACGCGTACTGAAGCGGACGTGGTTAGACCCTGGGCTGGCTGGTCATGATTTCAGTTCTGCTTCTGTGAGGTGGCTCCTGAGGAGCCTTCATTGCTTCAGGGGCAGTGCCCACTTGCTGCTCAGGATGTGCATCTGTCAGACCTGTGACCCTCAAAGGGATTCAGTTCCCTTGAGAGATGATCGCCCCTGGAAGGGGACAGTCTCATCGTGGGGTGATGTGTTTGCCTCCCGCCGTCCCTGGAAGGTATAAGGTGACTAAAGACTTCTGGGTGCCACTCTAGAGTCTCAAACAAGACATTGCAAATCTTGCCTCAGTCTTGAAGAGGAATGGGTAGTTAGGTCAATTTAGTGCTAATAAACCTTGTATTATCAGCTTTTGGATGAACATTTTTTTTTTGTATTGAGGATTGAACCCAGGGGCATTCTATCTCTAAGCTACACCCCTAGCCCTTAAAAATTTTTTTTTAAAAAAATTTTGAAACAGAGTCTCACTAAATTGCTGAGGGTCTCACTAAGTTGCTGAGGCTTACCTCAAACCTGCAATCCTCCTGTCTCAGCCTCCCAAGTACTAGGATTACAGGTGTGTGCCACCACACCCAGCTCCATCATGACGTTTTGTTGATGATACCCTCCATGGAGTTTTCCTCTTTTGCTATCATGGTTCATCTATTTGGTTTGTAGGAGATGTTTTGGGGAAACAAATGTTTAAGTGTCATCATGATCACATTGTCCTCCCTGCCCTTTATTAGGTGAACTTGCTTCTATTTCAACAAGAAAGTTGAAGTCATTGTGTATTTTATCTCTGAATATCCTTCCTACTTGCCCTATGAAAATGTGTCTATACCCAGATCTATCCTTATCATTTTTTCTTCAGACTCAAAAGAATGTTCAAAAGTATAATCCGTGGACGAGGTAGACAACTCTATCTGTCTCTTTGATTCTCTCTCCTCTTGCTATTTCTGGGAGCTTTCATTTATCACTCATTCTCTCCCTCATCCTCAGTATCTCTCAATCCGTAATCCTCCTTAGCTTATAAACATCTGATCACTTATCAAATAAATTCTTCTTTTGCCAAGTGTAGTGGCACACATCTGTAATCCCAATACTTGGGAGGCTGAGACAGGAGGATTGTAGGCTCAAGGCTACCCTCAGCAACTTATAGAGGCCCTCAGCGACTTTGGGAGACCCTGCTTCAAAATAAAAAGTAAAATGGGGTTAGGGATATAGCTCAGAGGTAGGATGCTCCTGGGTTCAATCGCTAGTACTAAATAAATAAATAAAGCCTTCTTTGACACTGTATTCCCTTCAAGGTACCATCTAACCTCTACTTTTTTTACCCAAACACCGATAATTCATAGCTTCATTTCCTCACCTAGCAATTACTGTAACTCACTGAAAATTATCTTCCCACTACTTTTTAAAATAAATCTTCTTGTAGTCACCAATGAGTTTCTACTTGGGAATCCAATGGAAACCCCTAGATGGATCTTATTTGACCTCACTATTACACTGAAACACTATGACATGTAGCTCTCCTATATTCTCTTGGTCTCCTGTAAATCATCTATGACCATGCCTCTTCCATATCTTTATGGTTCCTCTATGTTGTGGTTTGGATTTAGAAAGTCCCCTAGACCTCACAGAGACAAGGAAGCCATGTTAGTGGCAGGGGTTGGTTGCTGAGAAGGGGTCCTTGGGGATGTGGCCTTGGGGATTATATGTGGTCACTGTGCCCCTCTCTCTGTCTCTTCCTTCCAGCCTCTGTGATATGAGAGAAGAACCCTTATGCTCTCTCTCTGCTTCCTGTGCCATGCCCTGTGCTCTGCAAAGTTTACCTGGTTTAACATGGACTGAACCCCTGAAATCTCCAGAGCTGTGAGCAATAAATCTTCCTTCCTCTAAGTTGTAGTGGTAATGTGTTTTGGATTACAGCAGGAAAAGTATTGATTGAGACACTCTACCATATTTTAATATTCCTGCATTTTAGGACTTCATTCTTAGTTCACTTATTTTTGCCATTCTACATTTTCTTCTCATGTACACTTAAGAGTAGTACTACTCTTAGTCTGGAGACTTCTCAAGTTTTCTTTCCTGTGCAGTTCTCTCCCCTAAGCTTCAGATTTATTTATCTATGGGCTAGGTATCCCCAAACAAATGTTCCAAAGGCATCCCACACTCAGAATATCCCCCAGAATCCTTCCCTAGGATTTTCTGTATTGGAGGTGCAGATAATACAAGTTAGAAACCCAGGAGTCATCCTTGATTATCCTCCTTTTTCGGCTGTCTCCATTAGTCATATACCAAATCCTGTTACATTTATCCCTCAAGTACTCTTTAAATTGGTTCCTTCTCCCTCTCCTCTTCCCCTTCTCCTCCTCTTCCCCCCATTTTAAATCCCTACTGTCATTCTATCATTATCTCTTGCCAGATATGATACTAACTTGTCTCCTTGCTTCCAGTGTTGTCTCCCTCAATTACCAGAGTGGTCTATCTGGTCAAGTAATTGTCATCTGTGATCTGATGGGCGGGGGACCTGAGGTCTAGCCCATGGCTTTCTTGACAGTTCCTTCTTGACCACTCCTCCTCCATGGTAGCACATCTCAGTAATACTGGACAGCTTCAGCTCTCTGAAAATATCATGTTGCCTTTATTTTTCTGTGTCTTCTATCCTGCTGTTGCCTTCATCCTTGTTTACTTTACTTGAATAACTTCTATTTATTCTTTAAGACCAAATTCAGACTCTGGGTCCTTCATGAAGACTTCCCTTACATCTGGCTGTCCCTTTCCTCAACACTATGCTGGGACTCAGTGTTTCTCAGTACCCACAGCTCACAGATGTCATTTCACTTCACCGGCTATAACACAATAGACTCTTTCTATGTATTTTTGCCTCCTCTCCCACATCTTTATTTGGATCCCCAAATTCTACCATAATATATGTTATTGGAAAAATACCCATTTGGATTTTAGCACTGTAGATACAAGTGAGAACATGATTATAACTTTTTTATGGTTTTAAATTATGTATCATATTAACCAAATGCCTTATTCATAGTTAATACCTACGCCATGATTGATAAAGTTGATGGATGCCCCTGCTTTTATGGAGCACAATCTTTGCCAAAATAGTCAGGCCAGAGAGAGAAGCACCTAGGCTTTACATGTGAAGAAGGATGACCTAGAGAAAACGTTCCATGGATGGGGTCACCCCAAGAGCTGGTGGCAACCATCTTGAATCTGTGAGATGAGGTGTTGGCCAGGGTAAATGCTGTGATGCCTCACAGCTCTGAAATGGACTCCAAGTAATTGTCCAGCTTGTTATTTTCAAGAAGCTATTTCAAATAATATGGGATAAATTGGAGTTAACTTGGTGCAGTGACAGGTTAAGGAGACTGACTGACAGCTTAAAGAGAACCCAAGACAAAATGATTAGTACCAAATATCTTCCCTGTAGCTGCATTCATGAATTCTCACCAGCTGCTGTGACCTTCATTTCATGCCAGCTTTCCTCCACTTTTGAGCCCCCACTCATTCTGTTCCTCCCACCCACAGTGTTCTTCCTCTCTCCTCTGCCTGCCCATCCCACTCCTTCCCTGCAAGGCCCAGATCACATCCTTCTTTATTTGTATTTCTCCTTGCTCTGTACTTCTGTTCACTGGTATGATCATCATTACCACACTTCTATATGTAATTATTCCCCAAATATTAAATGTGACTTAAATTTATTTTTATGATAAGTTTTTTTTTTTACTAGGGATGGAATTTAGGGGCATTCTACATCTGAGCTACCCCAGCCCATTATTATTATTACTATTATTATCATTATTACTATTATTATTTTGTTTTGAAACAGGGTCTCACTAGGTTGCTGAGAGTCTTACTAAGTTGCTGAGGCTGGTCTCAAACCTGTGATCCTCCTGTCTCTGCTTCTGATGTATTGGGATTACAGGTGCATGCCACCAAGCCAGGCAATTTTTTTTAAGGTCCTAGAAAAGTTTCCCATCTTCATTAGGGACTAGCACTGTGTTGGGCTTATCATGGGTCTTTACTAAGTACTTGCATGTTGATCTGTGGTGCCTGTGATTGAAAAGGTGAACATTAAGTTGGGTTGTTGGTGTTGTGGGGGGAAATTTCCAGGAAGGTTTCCTCTTGGAGTAGCTTCAAGTTTCAGACCAGGCATAAGGCTTTGCTGTGAATCTGAAATCTGCCACAGATGTTCTTAGTATAGGTTTTTATTTTCAAGTTTCTAACCTTGGTTGCTGATGGTTCAGTGCTCAAGGGGGTTGGAAAAGTTTAATTCGGGACCTGTGATCCTTCCCTCTTAAACCACACAGCACTCATCTTTGATTATTGGGAATAGCGCCTCTTAAACAAAGCCTGCCACTGTTGGTAAAGCTTCCTCCATCTCAATTGGACAGATTCTTTTGCTCAAAATGAGCTGCCTGGATCCTAATAGCTTCCTGCTGAGCTGGTCTGACTGCTGCTGCTGCTTCTCAGCAGTCCTCATCTTTCCTACGCCACTTGCCACTTGAAGCTTCCCACCAAGTCATCCTTAAAGCCTTTGCCTGCTTGCCCTTGCATGGTCCTGGGCAAGCCCGATGCATGACATACTCTGCATCTACTGGCAGATGGAGTCTCCAAGAGCAATCCTTCTGGAGACTTGCCAGGGAGCCAGAATGAGAGGTCCATTGGCTACAACTCAGCGGGGCAGGTGTGGAGGATGACAGATATGCTGAGTGGATGACTCTGCTGCAGGAGAGGGAGGGCACCGTATCCCCTGGACTTCAGCCGATATCATCCCCCTGCCAGGAAACCCTTGACTTCTCTTGGTGTTTCTCTCCTCCCAGTTTTTTGAAGCAGCGGGGTTCTCTCCCTTCAGTTTTTTGAAGCACCTATTCCTAGATGCAATGCTGTGTTTTCCCAAAGACTTTTAGAAAACATACTTTTATCGGTGCATTGTAACCATATATCTTATTGAGCTTTAGTGTGAGAGAAACATACGTGTACATACCACTTGGTGCATCTCCCCCTAGAGCCCATCCTGCTCCCTGTGTACACAGGATTGTTTGAACTGGTTCCTTCATCAAGTCTCCTCCCTCCCACCCCACTTACCTCCCCAACTCTCTTTCCACTATTCTACTGTTCTCTCTTCTCATTTATTTGAGGTCCCTTTTGTTTCCCAGTTTCTTTCTGGCTTCCACATGTGAGAGAAAACATGTGACCCTTCACTTTCTGAAACTGGCTAAAAAAATCAGATAACCCAATAAAAAATGGGCAATTTAACTGATAAGACACTTCTCAAAAGAAGAAATACAAATGACCAATAAATATATGAAAAAATGTTCAACGTCATTAGCAATCAGGGAGATGCAAATCAAAACTACACTGAGATTCCATCTAACTCCAGTTAGAATGGCAAAAATACAAACAATAATTCTATCAAAAATACAAACAATAATAAATGCTGACGATGTTGTGGAGGAAGTAGGAACCCTTATACTCTATTAATAAGATTGCAAATTAGTACAGCCACTATGGAAATCAGTGTGGAGGCTCCTCAGAGGACTGGGTATGGATCCTCCATATGACCCAGCTAACCACTCCTGGGCATCTTTCCAAAGAAACTGAAGCCAGTGATACATGCATATCTATGTTGATAGCAGCACAATTTGCAATAGCCTAACTATGGAACCAGCCTATGTGTCTGTCAACAGATGAGTGGATTATGAAACTGTGGTACATACATACAATGGAATTCTACTCAACAATAAAGAAGAACAAAATTATGTCATTTGCAGGAAAATGGATGGAACTAGAGAATATTGTGATAAGTAAGATTAGCCAGATCCAAAGACTTTTTGACAAGGGATTCTTATTTGTACCTTTCAAGAACTGTTTATAGAGTATGGCTTTTATTCCTTTTAGATCTGATATTCAACTCAGTTCATTTTAATTCAACAAATAAGAGGCTAGATTGTTGGGATTACAACTGTGAAGAAGATGGATATGCATGTTTTCTGAGATTATATTAAAAGCTTCTATCATGTTTTCTTCTGGAACATTTATGATTTCATTTTTCTGTTTAACTCATTAATTCATCTGGAATTAATTTTGGCATAAGGAATGAGATGCGGACACAATTTTCATTATTTTCTAGATAGTGACCCTTTTGTTCACTTCTGGAGTAAGCCATTTTCATCCCCTTTCCATGAACAATGATCCCTTTATAATGGTAGAGTTCTTCCCTTGTGTTATGAAGGGAATTTTTCCTAGTAGAAGATCTTTTTAATCATTATTTCAATGGCAAAAATTTGTGTTGTTTTCTTAGTTTTAAACAAAAACTTCTTATGTTAAAATATTTCATGCCCCATTGAAGGATATGTATCATAACATAACAAAAATAGATTTCATTAGTTAATTTCTCTATAATATGTCTGCAATCTCCACTCATTTATATCTGTCATAACGATTATATATTATACTCTCAAGAACTAGAGAATATTATGCTAAATGAGATCAGCCAGTCTCTGAAAGTCATGTATTATCTCAAATATGGAAGCTAGAGAGAAAATAGGAATCATAGGGACTTTATTTTTTTAATTTTCATTCTTTTTTATAAAAATATTATTAAATTTACAACAGACTTCAAGACAACACTTCATTGTAGCTGTAGGTGCAAAAGATGTTATAGCAGGGAATCCAGCCGTTTAAATAGGAATGAAATCAAGGGTCACAATCATCTCAGGCACACAGGATAGATTAATTTTTGCCAGATTTCTTAATTCCACCTGTGGCCAGGGGCCCTTTCCTGTGGTCTTCATTTCTAGCTCCTTGTGTTCTTCTACTCCTCTTTTTGTTTCTGCTTGAAAGCCTTATCTTCTTCATCCAACTCCTTAGTCTGTTTCTTGGGCTGTTTCAGGGGCTTCTTCTTGTCACCTTCGCAGCCAGACTTGGTGACCCTTCCTCTACATAGAGATTTTAAATAATGTGGAGAGATACCTGTAGAGTAGTGGAAGGAGATTGAGGGAGGAACCTAGGGAGGGGAAGAAGGAAGATTGAAGAAGGAAACAATTCAAGTAATATTATGACAATATATGAAGGTATCACTACCAATTTCACTAACACAGGCAAGGAGAGAGGAATGGGGAATGGGTGGGATGTGGAGAGAAACACACCAAGAGCTGTGTGCATGTAGCTTTTGGTCACATCGAACCTCACTATGATGTATAATTGCAGTGTGCTAATAAAATAATTTAAATTAAAAAAGATGATCCTCACAAAGCATTCATTTGAGTCCTAGTGTTTATGTAGTTGAATTTTAAAGCAGAAACAGCAACAAAAAAGTCCAATAAAATCAATGTAAATGAAGACTTTATCACTATTATGTACTAGAGCCCTTTGAGAGGAAAACTTAACAGTACATGCCCCAATTATACAACTCCAAAGAGGTCTGTGGAATTGCAAAGCACTCTGCTCCTCAGAGAGTCCTAATTCACTTCCTAATATACAGGTAAAGCCATATAAGCTAAAGCAGGGGTATGCAATGAAATTCTTCATAAATTGAGCTCTGCCATTTGAATAGTTGTACCACGTGGCATGGCTTTAGTAAGTTCAGTGTATATTTGTGTCTATCTCTGGACCCACCATCCTGTTTTAGTGTTTGTCTCTTTATGCATCTATCTCATACTTTTTATATTATTAGAGCTTGACAATATGTTTTAGTGTCAGGTAGAGATAATTCTCACTCATTTTTTTTTCCTTTTTCCAGAATTTTCTGTTTTCTTCCTACATGTTTATTTTTTCAAATAAACTTTAGAGATGGCTTTGTCTAGTTATTAAAAATACCTACTGATATATTACTGAACTTTTCTGAGATCTATTATTACTTTATGGTAAATTAATTTCATTTTGAGATTGAGTCTTCCAGGGCAAGAATAAGTTATATTCTTTAATTTATTTATGTATTTTCTCTTGTACTTTTACAGAACTTAACAATTTCTTATAATATAATCTTGAATACTTCTTGTTAAGTTTATCTTTAGGTTTTTAATTTATTTAACTGCTATTTAAGCAGAAACTTTTCTATCTGATCTTTTTATATAGGAGATAATCATTAACTTTATATATTAATTTTGTACCAAGTGAGCTGAATTATGCTATTGCTTTAATTTCAGTACATTTTCTTAAGTTTTCTGGTTATATAATCATATATTTTTATTGATTGATCACATTTAGGAATTAGCAAAGTGAAGAAGTATTTGTGTATTAAGAAGCTTTTCTTTTCTTCAATAATGGATTTGGGATTGGATAAAACTTCTCCTTAGTGTCCATGCAGATGATAATATGATTTTTCTCTTTTAATTTATAATTATGGTATTTCAAATCAAGAAATTCCTAATCTTTATCATTTTCAAATTCTTTGAATTATTCCATTTATAGATATGGTGATGCGTTTTTTTTAGTACGCCATTGCTTTCTTTAGAATTCTGAAAAGATGTCAGAGTTGCCAGTGTGTTTTCTCATTTCTCTTAATGTCTCTTCACACTATTTTTTTTTACTACAGCTGTTATCATTCTTATAAGAAATAAATAGCTATGAATCATTTGCTGATGTTCTATCTAGGATTATTGCATTGATATTTCATAAGTAAGGTTGGCCTATAGAATTGTTTATGTGATATTTTGTAATGTCAATATTATACTTCTATTACACAACATTATATCTTAAAGGAATATTCTGAAATAAAGGGTACAGTATGGCTATACATCACATATGTAGGAGATCGATACAACCACACCAGAAGCATCTAGACACCTAATGGCTCTCTAAATGCTCAATGTTCTTTCTTTTTTATGCACTTGTGTTCTAACTTACTTAAATCCAGCTTCTAGTTGGCATTTCAAGAACAATTAGCTTTTTTCCTTTTTTGCACAATTGTGTTGTTATTATATTTATTTTTGTACTTTATTCTTAATATAAAATTGTACATATTTATAGGTACCATGTGATGTTTTAACATACACATGTAATGTTCACATCAGGGTAAGCATCCCTTTCTGCTGCTATTATATTTAAATGATAGTCTGGTGCAGTGGGAACTGCTGACTGCTTAACCAAGCCCAGGTTTTCTTCTTCTTGAATACACACATCATTACATTTCCCAGCCTGCCTTGAGGCTAGGTGAGCCAAGTGGCCAAATGCTAGACAAATAAATAGAAATGGAACTGATATGTACCAATTTTAACCTTAGTTTTGGAAACTTTTCATGCACTTATTGTGAACAAGGTACTATTCTGGGCACTTGGAATCCATCAAACAAAACAAAACACCCCAACTCTTTTTTCTCTTAGGGATTACATGGAGGCTGAAGGAAGATGATGTGAAAAAAAAAGGGAAACCTTGATAGAACAAATAGCCTGATGGAAACACAGGAGTATAACCTATAAGAGACAACACATAGATTGGTGTGACCAGAATACAAGTGAAGGGGAGGCAGGAAGGTCCAGATTGTGCAAAGCCAGGCTGAGAAGTTGAGTGTAAACCGTGGAATATTTCAGATGTGTGGTGTCAGTCACTTTGATACAGATCCAGAGAATCTAGCCCAGCACTATTCTGATGCTTGAAGGAACCTGGATGACCACTTAGTTGAATCCAGTTCCAAGTAAGAGATGTTGGAAATGCACATAGGGGTGTTTTGAGTGGAGAGTGCTGAAGAAGTAGAGGAAAGTGGGCTGGGGGCAAGTCCAGATTCTTAGTGTGTGGACAGTGGTGCCAGTCACTTGGACTGGTGCATGGGAACAGAGACCACGTGTTATACACATCCTAAGCTACAGAGTTGAAAACACTTCAGTTTTGTCTGTATTCATCAGTTGGATGGTTGCTTATCTAAAACTTAGGGGAGAAGACTTGAAGACATTGCTAGTTTGTGCTTACGTTTCTTCACCATAAATGGTCAATTTGTATGAAGGCTCTTAGTGTTTTTCTGTTGCCCTTAATGTAAAATTGAGGTAAAAGGTATAGGTTCAAGTTCCTTATTTTTCCCAAGTTGTTTTTAATACCTTACTTTAGTGAGGCATCATGCTTCTGATCACACACATTCCCATTATTTACCTGCAAATGGAGTTGAATAAGCCTGATTTCTAAGTGGGTAGTTCATTCACAGCTTTCTTTAGAATTCTGAAGAGGTGTGACTTGCCAGTATAAGTGTTTTCTCATTTTTCTTAATGTCTTTTCACACCTTTTTTTTTACTACAGGCTATTATCATTCTTATAGGAAATAGTTATGAATCATAAATCTAACAATTCAGCATGAAGTCATTGGTATGTCGAAAAGGTGCCTGTCAAAGGCAAATTAGGACAGTTGTCTGAATGATATTTTAGTGTTTGCAGATTTCAGTGAAAAAAGTTTTGAAGGTTGTTTGTGAAGGCTTTCATAATTTTGAGATTTTTGCCTCTATGCTTATTATGGTCAAAAACATACATAGAAAGGTAAGCGGAGGATAAGTTCTCACGTATTTTCTATGTATGACATTTTAAAATTATCTTGAAAAACTCACATTAATTCAGAATTAACCCAAATATGGTAACCCAATTATTAAAAGCAATTCACAAACCTAAAGCTATGCCAATGAAGAATTCTCATATTCCCAATATTTTGTTCTAGCAAGACATTTTTTGTTTGTTAGAGAAATGTAGAATGTTGTTTTCCATTAATCATTTAAGCAATCATTGTACATGATTTACCTATTTTATAACTACAAGAAGTTATGAAAATACTTATTATTTCACTTGGACTTTTACACATTAAAAAATTCTTCATAGGTATTAAGTTTAGAGATTTACCGAATTATGTACTAGGCCAGCACTTCCTTCTGTGCCTTTTTTTTGCCAAGCATAGTATTTTTATGATTACTTAAACTTAATGTTTACTTTTCATAATATAGTTCTATAATTCCTAGGTGATCCTTCATGAGTGCGAGGCAAAATACATCCTTAACTTCACTAAAACCCGATTCTGATTTTGGTTGGAGACATTCTTTTCTTGCCAGGTTTTTCCTTTGGGACTATGATTTTTTTTCTATAACACCATCTGTCTACTCTTTTATCTTCTTTGAAGGTGCCAGCATTCTTAGGTTAATGTACAGGAAAGAGAAGCATATTCCAGAAAAAGAATGTGCGCTCCAAGATGTTGAAACTAAACTACCTGGTTCCACCCATCAAAAGCTGATCTTATGCTAGACAGTAGCATTCAAGCAGATTTCCATTTCCTCATTTTCAACATGATTTCTCTAATTTTTTTCTAACGGGGCTCACTCACTTTTGAAAACTTTTTAGTTTGAGCTAATCATAGCTTTATATGCACTTGTAAGAAATAATACAAAGAAATTCAGTGGTTAACATCTTAGAAAACTACAGTACAATATCACAACTGAATGTTGACATTGATCCAATCCACTGGTCTTATTCATATTTCCCCAGTTTTACATGTACTCACCTGTGTGTGTGTATGGGCATGTGTTTTAATCTGTACAATGTTACTATGTGTGTCGGTTCCTGTATCTGCCTTATCAGTCAAGATATAGATGTCCCATCATCACAAAGATCCTGTGTGTTGCCCTCTTATAATGATACCTCCTCAGCTGCTAACACCTTGCAGATATTAATCTGTTATTATTTCTAAAATTTTGTCATTTTGAAAATGTCATGTAAGTGGAATCACGCAGTATATAATTGACATTTTCTTATTCGGTCTAATTCCCTGGATATTCATCCAGGCTGTTGTATTACTAAGTAATATTCCATGGTTTGTATGAACCACCAATGATTTATCTATTGAAGAATGTAAATGTTGTTTCTAGCTTTGGTCTATTAATAAAGCTGATATGAACATTTGTGTGCATGTTTTTTAAGACTCTGTTTTTATTAGTCATTTAAAAATTTTTGCCTGTAATACTCTGAGAAATTAAAAAAATAAACTGGAATCAAAGCTCCCTCTATAAAAACCCAACTGTGACTTGATTTCCCCAGCTGGAACATGTGTTTTCATGAGAAAACAGAAACAACTGGCTCCCTGCTGCACCAAGCCTATTACGCAAGTCCACGCGTTGTGCAGAAAAGTTAGCTTTGCCAAGGTCCCTCGGGCTCTGTGCCCAGCTTCTGCACCTGGACCCTCCACTCCCACACTGGCTTCTTTGAGGTCTTGTTCTTTGCACATACCCCATGCAGTATGATGTGTGTATATTTAAAAACATAATTTAGGTATAATTTTCAGCATAAATTTCTCTGGGATAAATTCCCAAGAGTGGAATTAATGACCTGAGTGACAATTTGACTAATTTTTATAAGAAACTGCCAAACTATTTGTCAGAGTGGCTGGACTATTTTTCATTCACACCACCACAAATGAATGATCCAGTTTATCTGCATTTTGTTAGCATTTGGTGTATGCCTTTTGAAAAAAAAATTTTGTCATTCTTGTTTCTTTTTTGAAGAATCAGCTTTTTAATTTTACTTTTCCCAGCTTTCTTGAGATATAATTGAAAAATAAAACTTATGTATATTTAAGATGTACACGTGATGCTTTGAGTACATATATACCTGGAATGATTCCCACCGTCAGGTCGACACCTCACCTCAGTTATGCTTTCTTATTGTTGTGATGACAATGACGCTAAAGATCTACTCTCAGTAAATTTCAAGTAAACAATATACTATTATTATTAACTATAATAACCATGCTGTACATTATGTCTCCAGAACTTATTCATCTTATAATTAAAAGTTTGTGCCCTGCGACCTCCTCATTTCCCCCAGTCCCAGAACCCTGATAACCACTTTTCTATTTTCTATTTTTAGGAACTCAACAGTTTTAGATTCTACATGTAAGTCTGGTTTTATTCATCTTGTCACAAATGGCAAGATTTCCTTCTTTTCATGGCTTACTTGTGTTCGTGTGTATGTGTGTGTATGTGACATTTTCTTTATTATTTATGAATCAGTAGACACTTAGGTTGTTTCTGTATTTTAGCTACTATGAATAATGCTACAAATGAGCAAAGAACACACATATCTCTTTGAAATAGTGATTTTTCTCTTTAGATACATGATCAGAAGAAGGATTGCTGGATTATATAGTGAGTCTGCTTTTCATTTTTGAGGAACTATGTTATATAATGGCTGTACCAATTTATACCTGCCATCAACAATGTATAAGGTTTCCATTTCTCCACACCCTCACCAACACTTGTTATCTTTTGTCTTTTTGATCATAGCCATCTCAACAAGTGTAAAGTAGTTTGGATTTGCATTTCCCTGGTAGTTAGTGATATTTTTTATTGATGCATTGTAAGGATACATCATAGAGAGGCTCAGAGTGACGGAAGCATACACACACACAGCACCTGCTGTGTGTTCCCTCTGGGACCCACCACACTCCCTCCCTTCCCCATACATAATATTCATATGGATAACTCCCATACATCATATTGATACCGATAACTTCATACATGAACATAAGATTATTTGAACTGTTTCCATCATCAAATATCCCCCTTCACCTCCCCACCTCCCTCCCCAAATCTCCTTCCAATATTAGTATCTCCTCTTATTTATCTGAAATCCTCTTTGTGTCCCAATTTTTCTCTAGCTTCCACATATAAGTAAAAGCATATGACCCTTCACTTTCTATGACTGGCTAATCTCACTTAGTGTAATATTCTCTAGTTCCATCCATTTTCCTGCAAATGACATAATATTTTTCTTCCTTATGGCTGAGTAAAATTCCATTGTGTGTATATAGTATAATTTTGTAACCCATTAATCTGTAGAGGGACACCTAAGCTGGTTCCATAGTTTGCCAGTTGTGAATTGTGTGAACATATATGAATGTGTCCCTATAGGATTCTGACTTCAATTTCTTTGGAAAGATCCCCAAGAGTGGTATAATTGTGTAATATGGTGATTTCATTCCCAGTCTTTTAATTTTGAGCACCTTCTCATATACCTATTGTCTATTAATTTATTAGTACTGAAGATTGAACCCACGGGGATTTTACTTCCAAGCTACACCCCCAGCCCTGTGTTTTGTTTTGTTTGAAACAGGGTCTCACTAAGTTGCTGAGGGTCTCTTTAAGTTGCTGAAGCTGGCTTTGAACCTGCAATCCTCTTGTCTCAGCCTCCCAAGTACTGGGGTTATAGGCATGCACCACCACTCCCAGCTCCCTGTTAGCTATTTATATGTGTTCTTTGAAAAATAACTATTCAAGTTTATTTAGCTTGTTATAATCTATTCAAGTTTATTCATCTTTAATTGGTTTATTTAATTATTTGCTATTGAGCTATCTAAGGGTTTATATCCAAAAATATCATTGCCAAGAACCATTTCATGGAGCTTTCTGTATGTTTTCTATCAGAAGTTTTACAGTCTTAGGTCTTCAATTTAAATCTTTAATCCATTTTGAATTTATTGTTGTATATGGTCTAAATTGAGGGTTCATTTTTATTTATTTATGTTTGCATGTGGGTATCCAGTTTTCCCAATACCACTTATTAGGACACTGTCCTTTCCCTGTTGTATATTCATTATGCCTTTGTTGAAGTTTAGTTGTCTGTATGTGTGGGTTTATTTCTATTTTGTTCCATTGGTCTATGTGTCTGCTTTTCTGTCAGTATTATACTATTTTGGTTATTATTGCTTTGTAATATAATTTGAAATCAAGAAGGATTATGTGTCTAGCTTAATTTTTCAAAATTTCTATTCAAGGTTTTTGTGCTGTGAGATGAATTTCAGAATTTTTTTTTTCTATTTTTGTGAAAAAGTGCCCTTGGAACTTTGACAGAAATTGCATTGAATCTGTAGCTCACACTAGGTAGTAAAGACATTTTAACAATATTAGTTCTTCTAATCCATGAATATATGTTGTCTTCAAATTCTTTCATCAATGTTTTTGCAATTTTCAATATATAGACCTTCCAACTCAGTTAAAATTATTCCTAAATATTTTTATGCGATTGTAGATGGGATTGTGTTTTTGATTTCTTTTTTGGATAGGTCATTTTGGTGTGTGGAAACATTACTGATGACAATTAAAAAAAAGGGAACACAACACCAAAACTTATGGGATGCAACAAAGGCAGATCTAAGAGGGAAGGTTATATTGATAAATGCCTACATGAAGTAAAAAAGAAAGATCTCAAGTAAATAGCCTAACTTCATACCTGGAGGAACAGAAAATAAACAAACAAACAAAACCTAATGTCAAAGTTAGTACAAGAAAGAAAACAAAGATTAAAGGAAAAGTAATTCAAATAGAGATTAGAAAAACAAGTGAAAAAGATAAAAAAGAGTTGGTATTTTTGAAAAGATAAACAAATTGATACTTTTAGCTAGAGTAAAAATGGGGAGAATATTCATAAATAAAATCAGAAATGAAAGAGGAGATATTATAACTAATACCACAGAAATACAAAGGATTCTAAGAGACTATGAACAATTATATGCAAATGAATTGGGTAATCTAGGAGAAAGGGAGACATTTCTAGAAATATATAATCTATCAGTGTGGAATCATAAAGGAATAGAAAATCTGAACAGATCATAACAAGTAAGGAAATCAAACCAGTCATCAAAAATCTCTCATCAATAAAAAGCCCAGGACCAGATGGCATCTCAGCAGAATTTTATGAAATATTTAAAAAAAGATCTAATACCAACCCTTTTCAAGCTCTTCCAAAACACTGAAGAGGAGACAACACTTCCAAACTCATTTTAGAGTACAGCATAAAGGACATGAGTATCCTTTGGACAAGGATGCTTCAAAAAAGAAAATTGCAGGCCAATATTTCTTTTCTTTTCCCTCCTTCCCTCCCTCCTTCCTTCCTTCCCTCGCTCTCTCCCTTCCTCCCTCCCTTTCTTTCTTTTCCATT
The DNA here is from genome assembly GCA_004027185.1 of Glis glis. Classification (NCBI taxonomy): domain Eukaryota; kingdom Metazoa; phylum Chordata; class Mammalia; order Rodentia; family Gliridae; genus Glis; species Glis glis. The sequence goes on from PVJS01000974.1 coordinate 18,305, forward strand.
TTTTGTGGTACCAAGGATTGAGCCCAGGGGCATTCTACCTCCCAGCTACACCTCCAGCCCTATTTTTTTTTTTTTGAAGCAGGGTCTCCCTAAGTTGCTAAGGGCCTCGGTCAAGTTGCTGAGGCTGACCTTGAACCTGTGATCCTCCTGTTTCAGCCTCCCAAGTACTGGGATTACAGGTGTGTGCCACCATGCCTGGCTTCCAGGCCAGTATTTCTGACAAGCATAGATGCAAAAATCCTGAATAAATTACTAGCAACCCAAATTCAATAGCACAATAAAAAGGCCACAAAGCCAGGCATGGTGGCGCATGCCTGTAATCCCAGTACTTGGGAGGCTGAGACAGGAGGATCTCAGGTTCAAGGCCAGCCTCAGCAACTTAACGAGGCCCTTAGCAACTTAGGGAGACCCTGTTACAAAATAAAAAATAAAATGGAGCTGGGGCTGTAGCTCAGAGGTAGAATGTCCCTGAGTTCAATCCCTAGCAACACACACACACACATACACACACACACACACACACACACACACACACACACACACATACACAGCCACAAAATGATCAAGTGGGATTTATTTCTCTTTTCTAATGTATTTTACTGCTATAAATTTTCCCTTCAGTGCTGCGTTACCTGCATCCCATGAATTTTTATAGCTGTATTTTAATTGTAATTTAGTAGATGTGCTTTTTATAATTTCCTCTGAAACTTCCTATTTAGCCCAATAATTACTAAGAAGTTTGTTGTCTAATTTCTGAATATTTGGAGGATAGTCTGTCATATTTGCCAAATGTTTACTCACTTCAACATTCTTTTCTTTTGAAATTTAGTCTTCTGTTATCAATTTCTTTCTGTTAGAGAGCTCCCCTTCGCCATTCTTCAAGGGCAGAGTTGCTTTTCCTTTACCTCCATCTTACCTTCATTCCTGAGTGACATTCTCATCTGAGATAGAACTCGTCAGTTGACAGTCCTTGCTTTTCAGTGCTTGGAAAATGTGTTACTTAGTTTGGGCCCTGATGGTTTCATAAGAGAAATTCGTAGTCATTTGAATTGGTATTTACTCCTTTCCCTCTAGCTGTTTTCAAGATTCTTTCTTTGAATTTAGTTTTCAGAAGTTTGACCATGCTGGGTCGCAGCATGGGTTGCATTGCATTTATTCTCTCTGGGGTCTAGTGAGCACCTTGAATCTTTAGGCTGATTTTGATTGTTTGCCAAATTGGGAATTTTCAGCCATAATATTTTAAAATAAAATTTCAGCCTCCCTCTTTCTCTTCTCCATCTGTAATTCTGATGATAGACGATTAGCTCTTTTTTAAAAATTGTCCCACAATTTTCTGAGGCTCTGCTTATTTATTTTTTCAATCTATTTTATTTTTGTTGTTATGATTGGGTAAATCCTACTAATCTATCTTCAGTGCATTGATTTGACACTTTCCCATATGCTATTGAATATACTTAATGAGTTTTTCTTTCATTTTCAAATTCTACAATTTTCATTTGGTTCTATTTTATAACTTCTATTTGTTTAGTGAGAGTTTCTAATCTTTATTTGTTTCAAAAGAAACAAATAGCTGATTGTTGAAGTAGAGAGTGGGGTACCAAATAGCTCCGCCTCACACCACCTTGGTCATTTTCATTGATACTAGGTGGGGTTCCAGGCTGCCTTTACTATCCTGGCATGGGAACTGGAGCACTGTATGTTTGCAAGATGGAATATGGAAGATCATCTCCCTGCTCATCCTGAAGCCTGTCATGGAATGAAAGATTAGCTCTCTGCTCAGTCTCACCAATCACACTGGGAGGGGGAAAATCTGAGCACCACTCTTTGCTTCTCTGGGGCAGGAGGGTGAAGCAGATCAGCTCTCTGGTTGGTTCTCCTGATTCTGTAATGGGATTGGGAGTAGTGGATGATAGTTGACTGGAGGGGAGCAGGTATTACCAAAAAGATTTTCTATTGTTAAGGCACACTTTTCCTGATCCTTTGTATTTTTGTTTCCAGATAAAACTACCCCTTCTTTCGTCTTTAATACCACTGTCAGATTAAGAGAGAGGTCTAAAACTGTGTGTGCTCATCAAGACCACCACCACTGAATCCCTGGACACCTATAGCCTTGCACTACTGTCTGCATTGGGACCAGCAGGCTCACTCATTGGGACCTTTATCTCTATTTATTCAATTACTCCATGAAGTCCTGGATTCCTAGACCATTCTTCATCCCCAGGTCTCTCTGCCTTATTCATGATATGGAGAGTGATGCAATCACATCCCCCTTAGTACTCATCACCATCTGACAATATCCAATTAGATTCTTTTTAATGTTCACCTGTTCTTCTGCCCTTTTAGAATGTCAGTTCCAGGAGGGCAAGATTCATGTTAATTTCATTCATGTCTGTATCATTCAGCAGGCAGTGTGCTGAATGGAGCATACTTGACTACAAAGACAATTCAGACTTCCTGCATCTTTGCATGAGGGAATGTCTCCCAGAGCCTCGAACAAACATTTGCTTCGGGTGGGTGTTAGAAATGTCTGTGGAATGAATGGATACATTTCCTGGGTCAGCCTTTCCTAGACAGAGGGGGTGCTGTGCCATCAGACATGCGGGTTCTTAGAGCAGCCCAGCTTTGATTTGGCCCCTGCAGGGTTGGCGCTCTTCCTCTGGGAAGCTCTCTGGAGAAATGGTCATGGCAGGTGGCTTCCCTGGAAAGGCAGCAGCTATCATTTGAAATCTCTCTCTCCATTTGCTTTGTAAAGTTTGCAAGGCACAGCTGAGACTGTTCACAGAATTCTACCCAATGTTGTCTAATTACATTGTAGAATTCTGCTCAATAGTGTAAATTATATTTTAGAGCTTTGCCATCTCTTGATGTAGCAATTTCAGTGGTTGGAGGAGAATGGTTGTGGATGGTAATACTAGTCACTTTTACATGTGACTCTCCAGTGTATGCCAGAGAAAGCTTTCAGGGAGTGGAAGTAGCAATGGGTTTATTATTTTTTAGCAAACAAAAATATCTCTTACTATTATAAGGTGCTAAGAGAGTCAGGATAGCAGGAAAAGTCAACATAGGAATAGAAGTCAGGCATTCAAATCAGACAAAGTGGGTTCAAATACCAGCCCTGACTCAACAGTTACACAGCTGTTAGGCAATCTCTCTTAGCTCAGTAACATGAGGATATTTGAAAACATCTAGAATGGAGCCTGTCACAAGTTAGCTACTCAACAAATGCTAATTTCATTCCTACCGTGTGTGTGTGTGTGTGTGTGTGTTTGTGTGTGTATGTGTGTGTGGTGCTGGGGATTGAACCCAGGGACACTCTACCTCCGAGAAATAGCCCCAGTCCTATTTTAATTTTATTTGGAAACAGGGTCTCACTAAGTTGCTGAGAGTCTCGCTAAGTTGTTGAGGCTGGCTTTGAACCTGCAATCCTCCTGTCTCAGCCTCCCAAGTACTGGGATTACAGGCATGCACCACCATGCCTGGCTCCTACCCTATTTTTGACACAGGAAAATGAAGAACTGTTTCTTTTCCAAAAACATTTACCTCCTGTGTCCATGTTGTAATTTGGCATTAAAGTCAAACATATTGAAGGACACAGGGAATCTGGCATAGAGAGTAATTAATGGATCTTCACATACTTCTGAGAGAATGGGCACATAAGGCAAACTAAGAGCGTAAAGTGAAGGCAGGCTCATGTTCCTGTACAGGAAGAACACATGGATTCAAAGGGAGCCACAGAGACTACCCATATTTCCATTTTTCTTTTACACATAGGAATTGATCTCACCACTAGCTTTGTCTGCTGATCACATGTCATCCATTCAGTTTTTATTATCCTTAAAATAGGAGCTACAGCCGGGTGTGGTGGCACACGCTTGTAATCCCAGCACTTGGGATGCTGAGACAGAGGATCTGGGTTCGCAGCCAGCCTCAGCTACTTAGTGAGGCCCTCCGCAACTTAGTGAGACCATTTCAAAATAAAGAATAAAAAATAGGTCTGGGGGTGTAGCCCAGAGGTAGAATGCCCCTGGGCTCAATCCCTGGTACAGCCGAAAAAAAAAAAAATAGAAGCTACATCATATCAATAGCTTCACATTTTCTGCACCATACAGAGTACTTGTAGGTGTGATAACAATTCCACATGATTTATTCTTTCATAGTTTATAAGGACTGTGAAGCTTCCCAGGAACTTGGAAATGAAGAGAAGAAAGATTGCTCTGTTAGATAAGCTAAAATTTTAATCCATAACAAACCAGGACAAGCATATACAATTCTTTATTAGAACCAGGATTACTCCTAAGAACTATAACCTGATTGAAGGCTCGGTCGCCAAGAGAGTCCATTAAATGTTTGAGTCATGCAACACCCTTTATTTTGATCTCATGATTATGAGTCAATACTCTGATTACAGTCTGTTTTCCTCTGTGGCATGCTATAAGAACAATGCACTGGTGGAGGAGACAATGGATTTGATTCCAGAGAGACTTTATCTCTCATTTAAAAATAATAAAGCTGCTTTTAGTCTTTTAAACTTTGTTGTAAATGTGTAAACTGTGATTTGCTCTGAGGTTCCGGGGTACTGATGGCTCGGGGCTAGGTTATTGACCAATAGAGACAATTCAGGGAGTTCACTCTGGGAGGCTTCTAGGAAGGTAACAGGCTAGCTTGACAGATGACATCTTAAGCTCATCACCAGCTCTTCCTTTACTACTCGATGCTTCCTTATGAGGCAACTTACCTGAAAACTCATTACATATTTGAACAGACAGTAAGGGTATAAAGAGTAATCAATTAGCTGGGAGTAGTGGCACACACCTGCAATCCCAGTACTTGGGAGACTGAGACAGGAGGATCACAGGTTGAAGGCTAGCCTCAGCAACTTAGCAAGGACTCAGCAACTTAGTGAGACCCTGTTTCAAAATAAAAAAATAAAACAGGGCTGGGGTATAGCTCGGAGGTAGAATGCCCCTGACTTCAATCCCCAGTACCATAAAAAAGGTAATTAAAAAATACTTTAAAAGTTTTAGAGCTGGAGTGACCTCATATTCTCTTATATATGCCAATGAAAATATTTAGACTTAAGTTTGAAAGAATGCTGAGATACTATCTAGTATTAGCTTCTCCTCTACACTTATTTCAGGGATCCTTTTTATTCTATCTCTGGCAATTTTTCCATCAAACCCCAACTGAAGCATGTATTTCAAAAAGCAGCCTTTTTGTTTTATTTCTTTATTTTTTTTATCTTTTTGAGGCACTGGGGATTGAACCCAGGGACATTCTACCTATGAGCTATACCCCCAGCCCTATTTTTTATTCTTTATTTTGAAACAGGGTCTAACTAAGTTGCAGAGGGCCTCACTAAGTAGCTGAGGCTGGCTGCGAACCTGTGATCCTCCTGTCTCAGCCTCCCAAGTACTGGGATTACAAGCATGTGCCACCATGCCCGGCCAGCCTCTTTGTTTTAGAATATCATGCTAAATTTATATGTTGTGAAATGCACAGGTATGAAGTTGTAACCAGATGGGTTTTGGTAAGTGCATATGCCTGCATCACCACCACTCCAGACAAGATGTAGGACATTACCTATTTTTAAACAGGCATGATTAATGTTGAAGTACAATCTTCATGCTAGTGCCATTTCTCTCCTGGAACCATGTACCCTCAGCCTCATTTCTATTTCCATTGATAATCCTCCAAATATTTGAGAATTAAATATGAGAATATAAACCCTCTAAAATATAATAAGAATCACATGTTCCAATATGATTCCAGAATATAAATCAATGAATTCATTTATTTAAAAAATTTGGCTCAGTGGAGCCTACTGTTTGCACTTATTAATTTGTGATTTGGGGGAAGTTCCGTGCCTCTAGAAGCTCCAGGATCTTCACTTGTAAAATGAGGATGATATCTACCTGATGAGGTTATTGAAGAAAAATTTGATACAATGAACCTAAGTATATGTAACATAAGTAACATATATCCTGGCCCTTATTAAAGTACACTGTAGATTCGTACCAGCTGCTATTTTAGGCAAGTTAGATGTGAAGAGTTTTGGAAAATCCTTGGATAAAATTTTCTCTCTCCTTTTTCTTGACCAGTTTTAATATTATTTTAGGCAAGGTAGATTTGAAGATTCTTAAAAATTCTTGGATAAGACTTTCTGATTCGGTCTCCTTTTTGAACGGCTTTAAGAAATATAATATATTCAAAAGAGAATTAGATTTAAAAATCACATTATATGGGTTTTAATCCCGACTCTTCTATTTATTAGCCTGCAACCCTTAACAAAACACTTACCCTTCCTTACCCATTCCTACATATCTAAATAAAACATTATACTGATCTACCCACATAGTGTTGTTGAGTAGATCAAAGCTAAAAATGCAGCTTGAGTTCAAGTGTTTTTTGAACTTCAATTTTATATAAAAAGGTAAGAGGGAATAAAATGATGGTGTTCACAGAGAGTGAGATAGGAAATATCAACCTGAAAATACCTTGGGCCAAATCTACTGAAAATGCCTTTGTGGAGTTATAGGTACAATTCAAAGGATGATGGCACCCACAGTGCAAGGCATAAGCAGATTATTGTTTCCCAAGGGTTATTCCTGAAACGCTGCAAGCTTTAGCACTTTCTTCTGCTCAAGAAACTCAGTGGAGGACCACATCTATATTGTGGGCATAGATTCCCTCCTACTCCTTGGATGTATATCTGGAGGACAAGAGGTCCTAGATGGGTCCACAGAGTCTTTTTCATGAGCAAGTGCTCGCTCCAGTTCTATCTTCCCACTTAGTCTCCTTTGCTGCCTTCACCTAGGGAAGAGAATTCTCAGACAACACTCATATGCCATGAAGCAGTTCAGGATTTTCTCTCTGAACTCAAAACAAGGATTTTAATTTTCTGGTAACCTGTTCTCGTTTTCTCAGAATAGTTCCATCAATTGACAAGTAAAAAGGATGTGGTATTAACATTGATGACCAATTGAGAGTGGCTCTAAATGTTCTTCTTCTTGAACACAGCATCTCAGTTTTCCTAACAACCTCCTCCTCCAATTCTTCTCCTACTATTTCTAGGAAAGCGTCAGTACTAATCATGTACAGCTGACATCATACTTAATGGAGACAGGCTGCAAGATTTCTTCCTAAGATCAGGAACAAGGAGATCTTCTTTCACCACTCCCATCCAGCATTGTCTCAGATGTTCTAACAGTGCAGTAAGGCAAGAATATGAAACAAGAAGCATCCATAAAAAAGAGAAACAAGCAAAACTGTCTTTATATGCAGATGGTGTGATTGTATATAGAGAAAATCCAACCCATTTTTCAAAAACACTTCTAGGAATAATGAGAGGTCAGCAAGATTGTATCATATGAGACCAATATACAAAAATCAAGTGTATTTATGTATGCTAGCAGTGAGATATGCTATATGTTAATAGCAAAGAAAATTTATAAATTGAAATCTTAAAATTAAGATCTGTTTGTGAAAATACACTATTAAGAGACTATAAGCATAATTTACAGAGTCAGAGAATATGTTTACCATATACATAACTGAGAAGAGACATACCAAGGATATATAAAGAGCTTATATAAATTGATAAGAAAAAGACAAAAGATTCAATTAAAAATAAGTAAAAACAAACAAGGAAGTCAAACAGAAACTTCCAGTAACCAAGAAACATATGAAAAAATGCTCATCTGTGTTTGTCATCAGAGAAATACAAATTAAAATTAGTATGTTGTACTACTATAAAACCACCAGAATGACTAAGATGAAAAGATGGTAAACACTAAGAGTTGGCAAGAATGGCAAACGTTGGTCCTCTCATATTCTATTGCTAGAAGTATAAATTAGTATCTTAACTTTGGAAATCTATTTGAATAAATGAAATTATGTATACTCTATGACCCAGAAGATGTACTCCAAAGCATATAGCCTGTAACGACTATATTTTTGTCCACAAAAAGACATGTATATCATTGTTCACAGCTGCACTATTTAAAGAGTCAAAACCTGTAAACTACCCAAACATAATCACACAAAGGAAGACTAAACAGCAATGGGAATGAAATATATTGCACGCAGAAGTGTGGATGAACTTCACAAGTGCAATGTTGAGTAAAAGAGGCCAGCACAAAGAAATATATACTTAGATTTTTTTCATGCAAAATTCAAGCAGGGAAAACTAAGCTGTTAAAAGTCAGGATACAATTACTCTTGGAGAACTGCAGTGGTGTGATTAGTTTGAGTGGTGATTAGTTCAGTTTGACAAAATGAGCACAGCTATAAAACTATATGTTCACTTTCCTATATGCATACTCTGCTTCAACAGAGAGTGAAGAAAAGGAGGTGGAATAAATATATTTCTGGACAGAACAAAGCCTAAGACAACTTATGGCCAGCAGACCTGAAGTAAAACAAATCCTCAAGTGAGTTCTTCATACAGAAGAATATAATCCCTGATGCAAACATAGAAATGCAGGAGGAGTGAAGTTTAACACTATAAGCTATAAGGACTGGGAGAAAAGAATTGAATTGTTATTATTCATAGATGACACAACTGAAAATCCTCAGGCAAAATTTCCTGATAGAATAAGTAAATTTAGCAAGATCATTCAGTATAAGGTCAATAGACAAAAATCATTTTTATTCTATTGATCTGAAACAAACATTTAGAAAATGAAATTTATAAATAATAAAATGTAAAGGTCCTAGCCAGAGCAATCAGGCAAAAAAAAAAAAAAAATGCATGCCATCCACATTGGAAAGGAGGAAGTCAAGTTGTCATTATTTGCAGATGACATAATGTTACATCTAGAAAACCCCAAAGAGTCCACCAAATAACAATACAAATTATGAAAAGTTGCAGGATACAAAATTAACATATAAAAATTAGTAGTGTTGCTATATGCCAATAGCAAATGAGCTGAAATAGAAATCAAGAAATCAATGCCATTTATAATAGCTACAAAAATACTTAGAAATAAATTTAACCAGAGGTAAAGATATACATTGAAAACTATTTTTAAAATGATGAAAGAAATTAAAGAGGAAACAAAAAATGAAAAGACAACTACATTTATGGATTGGAAGAATCAATATTGTTAAAGTATTTATACTACCCAAGTGATCTACAGATTCAATGCAATCTCTATCAAGATGCCATTGGCATTTTTCACAGAACTAGGAAAAACAATCCTACAATTTGTAAGAAACCACAAAACCCCCAAATATCCAAAGTTATTTTGAATTATATGACCTGACTTCAAAATATACTACAAAGCTATCATAATCAAAACAGCCTGGTATTGGCATAATAAACACATAAACCAATGGGTCAGAATAGAAAGCCTGTCAGCAAACCCACATGATAGAGCCAACTTATTTTCGACAGTAGTGCTAAGAACATACTTTGAAGAAAGAGCATTCTTCAGTAAAATGTACTGGGAAAATTAGATATCCACATACAGAAGAATGAAACTAAACCTCTGTCTCTCACCAGTTACAAAAATGGATTACTCAAAATGGATTAATATTAAGACCTGAAACTATGGAACTAGTAGAAGGAAACATAGAGGAAATTCTTCAGAACATTAGAATTCAAAAGCACTTTTTTTTGGACAAAATCCCCAAAGCCCAACAAATAAAAACAAAACTAGACAAATGGGATGACATCAAACTAAACATTTCTGCATAGCAAAGGAAACAACTCAGTGAAGAGACGACCTATAGAATGGGAGAGAATATTTGCAGATTATACTTCTGACAAGGGGTTAATATGCCAAATGTACAAGAAACTCTAAAAATTCAATAGCACCCCCCAAAAAAACAATTAAAAATTGGGCAATAGGCCTATATAGATATTTCTCAAAAGAAGACATACAAATGGCCAACAGTTACATGAAAAAATGCTCAACATCAATAATCTTTAGGGAAACGCATATTAAACCACAATGAGATATTACCTTATCCCAGTAAGAGTAGCTATTATTGAAAAGACTAAAGACAACGAGTGCGGGCAAGACTATAGAGAAAAGGAAGCCCTTACACACTGTAGGTAGAAATGCAAATTAGTACAGCCATTATGGAAATCAGTATGGAAGCTCTTCAAAAAATTATAAATAGAACTACTGTATGATCCAGTAATCCCACTACTCAGTACATATCAGAAGGAAATGAAATCAGTGTGATGGAGAGAACCACATTCCTAGGTTCATTGCAGTATGATTCAACAGAGCCAACAAGTGGAAACAACTCATGTCCATCAGCTGATGAATGGATAAAGAAAATGTGGTACATAAATACAACGGAATATTATCCAGCCATAATAAAGAATGAAATCCTGTCATCTGCAACACCATGAATGGAATTGTAGATCATTGTGTTAAGTGGAATAAGCCAGGTACAGAAAGACAAGTGCTGCATACTCTGATTTGTGTGGAGTCTAAAAAAGTTGACCTAATGACAAAAGTAGATGGTGGTTATCAGAGGCTAGGGAGAGTAGAGAGAGAGGGATGGGGAGAAGTTGATCAATGGGTACTTACAGCTAGAGAGGACTAAGAAGTTCTGGTGTGTTATTGCTCAGCAATATGACCACATATAGTGATAATGAACTGGATATTCTAAAAAGCTAGAAGAAAGGATTTTGAGTGTTTTCACCACAAGAAAAGGATAAATGTTGCAGAGATAGTGTGTATTCTGATTTTAAACATTACAAACATATAGTGTATTAAAACATTATGCAGTACTCCATAAATATATAAAATTTTATGATTTAATGTATCAAATATATTTAATTAAAAGATAAGTTTCAGTCACTCTTTTGCTGGGTAGAAAATGAGTAACTGGACATACAACCTGCAATATAGAAACGTTTGCATTTTGTAAAGGCTTTCAAAAGCCTTTTACCTCCACAACATTTTTAGCTGCATTACTACACTGCAATAAACATTTGTATTAGCAGCAGCATCTTCTCTGTGTTGAAGATCATGCCATACTATGCTAATGAGCTCTTCTGTGCTCACCATGCCCCAGCAATTTCATTCATTCAACACATATTTGAGATTTATCATGTGCCAGGCCCAGGGTTCACAATTGGGGATGTAGGATAATATGTAGAATCGATCACACCCCTTGCTGAACTTGATAGAAAATTGAAAACTAAAACCAGTAAAGTAAGAAATTATGACAAAAGGGGAATATGGAACCATGAGAACCTATGACAAGGAGGACCTCGCCTCACAGTTGTGGGAAACGATGCTCAAGTTGAGACCAGAATGATAACTGGAAGTCTGCCAGGTGATGGGATAGGGAAAGACTGCTCTAGGCAGAAAGGAAAATGTGTAGAAATACTAGAGGCCAGAGAGCCCAGCAAGAGCCATTATGGTGGGGACATAGGCAAGGGAGTTGGGGGAGATGAGGTATGGGAACTGGCAGAAGGCCTTGATTCCAGAGGGTCCAGAGGGGCTTGGAGGCCACAGGAATTAGAATAAGAAGCCAATGAAGGATTCATACCTCCCTTTGAGGTACTTGCCATTACATCATAATAGTCCCCCCTGGCCCACAGGGGGTCTTTTCAAGACTATCAGTGGATGCCTAAATCTTCCATTATTTCCACCCAAGTGGAGAGTTTTAGGTTTAGGTATCTTTGCCTAGCATGGTTGCTGTCTTTCTTCCATAATTTGTCTTGGTTGTGTGTGTGTGTGTGCATGTAGGAAAGTATGTGTGTATTTATGTGTGTGTGTATATATACATATGTGTGTATATATATATGTATGTGTATACACACAACCATATATATATATATAATGCTTTTTCTATACATATATACCTATGATAAAGTTTAATTTATAAATTAGGCATAGCAAGACATGAACAACAATAACAAAATGGAGCAGTCATAATAATATACTGTAATAAAAGTTATGTGACTGTGGTCTCTCTTTTTATCTCCATATATCAGAATGTACTGAGTATATAGATTCCATATTATCCACAGTTGACCACGGGTCATGAAACTGCAGAGAGTGGAATCATGGATCAGTGGGGATTGCTGTATAATCTTACTTGATAGGTGTGTACCGCTGTGAGACTCTAAATTCCTGAGAGAAAGGCTTTATGTTTTTCATCTTTGTACACTGAGTGTGAGTGAATCATTGAAGGTGGAATGAATGATACAGTTAATAAAAATAATTATCATCACTCTCTCTGGTTCCAGCTTCTAAAGGAATGCAGGCTTATTTTGCATGTGTGGCTATGTTAGGGTTAAATGATTTCCGTAGAGTAGGCAGGATAAATTCCTGAAATAGTCTAGAATTGTGTTCATGGAATATAATCTTCACCATATCCCTGAGAGAAAAGTACAAGAAGTGCAAGTTGACTCATAGATCATTGGGAATATTTCTGCCATCCATGAATGCATGATGTCTTGTGGTTGTTTGTTCTACACTGAAGTTTAATTTTGGGTCTAGTTAACAACTGGTCAGAAGTGTTCCTTGTTTAAAGCATTTGTTCATAAAAGCCCTGCAGCCCTTAGGTCATTCTTTATAGGGAAATGTTGACATTCTGAAGACCACAGTGACAGGTGACCCCATTTTACAACCCCTTTTGATGCTTATGAAACACTGATCAAGATGGCCATATTCTGGCACAATGGCTTGGGGTTAGCACCAAGTCATCTGTTTCTTATTGATGCAGATCTGTTGGGGGTCAGCATAAAAATCACCATACTATTTGATGAGTTTATAAGTCCCCCTTTTCTTCTGTTTTTAATCGGGGTAAGAATATGCAGTCTTATTTATAAAACAATTATTTTTGACAGTGGTAAGGGTAATTGATTGTTTTTGATATTTATATTTTATCATTAAATGAAGTATTTTATTGATTCTTGGCCCTTCTCTTCCAAATAGATAGTATCAGATCTCCATTTCATATGTATTGCCATGGGAACCAAATCTAGGTGAACTCAGCTGCTTCAGAACTGTTCACTGGTCTGTGGTTACTTGGTGAGACTCTTTGCCAGGTAATGCAACCGCTTATGATGTCTTCCCAATAACACATGTGTGTGTATGCATTTGTGTACTTCTTCATTTGAATTAGCAATTACTTTGATCTGAATCTATTTCTGAAAGTACTATTTGGGTTAGTTCCAACCAGTTTCCTGATGGTCATGTTCCCTATTTGTGCTTACGTGCCTGTATGGCTGTTGAAAAAAAATATGGGTTGAAAATGCCATTATTTCCACCCAAGGTAGAGAATGTTAGGTTTAGGTATCTTTGCCTAGAATGACTGCTGCCTTTCTTCCATAATTTGTCCTGAGTGTGTGTCCGTGTGCATACATGTAGGAAAGCATGTGTGTGTTTATATGTATGGGTGTGTGTGTGTATACATAATAGGACTCATTACCTCCATTGATGTGACTCAAGTTATGGGAAGGATAAGTTCCTTGGTGCAATTAAAGTTAAGGTAATTTTTACTTCTTAATCTAGTGGAATTAACACACTATAGATTGGGCTTTGTCACTATTTTTCATTTACATCCATAAAATACTAAGAAGCAAATCATGCCTACTGTGCCTCAGCATTCCCTTTGAGCAAGTAGGAGCTTAGTCTTCAGAATGGAAAACACCAAAACAAAAGGAAGTGCTCAGCTATACTGTCTATGAGTTTGTAGAAGTGGTAGCTAATATAATGTAGAGAATTTTCAGCATGCTCTAGGTTAAACCTAAAATGCTCACCTCGCCCTATGAACAAACTGGGCTACTACTGCACTTGGATCCCTTTACCAGGGTCCATCTACTGACTGATTATAGGATGATTACAGGATAATGGCCATTTCCACCTCAAGATGATGGTGACCATGTGTCATAAGAGGTTGTGCTTTAGTGACAAGCACTTCATAAATATTGCAGGGAAAGAATAGTGAAAACAAGAACTGAAGATTGAACTTCCTTTTCTTCTTTGTTATCAGTTTACCCCTCTGAAAGGGGTGTGTTCTGGTCAGCATTCTCATAGCCATAAAGACTGACCATGTAACTTAGAGGAAAGAAGGTTTATTTTCTTGCGGTTTTGGGTTCAGTCCATGTGAGGCCAGGGACTGCAGATCTCAGGGCATGGCAGTAGGAAGCAGAGAGAGGGAGAGTACATGGGCTGTGCTCACATTATGGAGGCTGAAAGCAAGAGAGAGAGCAAGGGGAGGAGGAATCCTTTATATAATCCCCAAGGCTGTACCCCCTAGGGACCCACCTCAAGCCACACCCTACCCACATACAGGGCACCACCCAGGTAAATCAATTACAATAGATTTATTCACTGCTGGGATTACAACCCTCAAGATTAGATTATATCAACTCCAAACACCAATTTATGAGCTCTTCAAGGGGCCATCCTATACTAGCCATAACAGGGTGGGTAGAGGTGCCCCTCTAGAAGTTTCCCTTTGTGAAGGTTAATTTTATGTCTCAACTTAACTGGGCCACAGAGTGCCCAGATATTTGGTTAAACATTATTTCTTAGTGTGTCCGTAGGGATAGTTCTGGAAGAGATTAGCATTTATATCTGTAGTCTGAGTAAATGAGATTGTTGTCCTCAGTGTAGGTGGGCGTCCAGTCACTGAGGACCTGGAGAGAACAAAGACATGGAGGGAAGGAGAATTTGCTCTTTCTACCTGACTGCATGAGCTGAGACATTGGTCTCTTGATCTTGGACTGGGACTTACTCCATTGGCTCTCCTGATTCTTAGGATTTTGGTCTCAGAATGGAACTTTCATCATTATCTCTCTTGAACTAGTACTATAGCACTAGCTCTCCTGTGTCTCCAGCTTGTTGACTGCAGAACATGGAATTTCTGTCTCTACAATCACAAGAACCAATTACTTATAGTTACTTTCTCTCTTCCTCTCTGTCTCTATTTATTTCAGGGAAATCAGTATCTGTATCCTCTTGGTTCTGTTTCTCTGGAAAACCCTCACTAATGCAAGCTTCTTTGCTGCCTTCTTTCCCCTCCTGGTCTCTTTCTAGAAGGCTTTGTCCAAGTCCTAGGTCAAAAAGTTGTCTTTTCTTTCTCTGTGGTTTCTTCTTCAGTAGTAGGATTAACTCTCAAGGCTTAAACTCCCGTCCCTCTCCATCTTTCACTTCTCTCCTAAGCTCTGACCCCTCATTTCCAGATTCCTGATTAATCTAGTCTCCCAGATTCCCTACTTATGTATTTCTTCACAAACCAGGACACATCATTTGCTTCTTTACTGTAGCTGAAGGATTTGTCATCAGTTTTTTTTTTTTTTTTAGACAGCTGGACTTATACTTTGCCATCATCTGCGACTACTTTAGCTTTTTACTTTCCTTGAACTATAGTTCACTGATTTTAAATTCTTCAGTAATTTTTATATTCCATCCCTAATTATATGACCATAGTGTAGATTGTCAATATCTTTCATTCAGATATTTGTCTTAATTTAACAACCAAACTTCCCAACTAGCAGGCTCTTCTTTTCTTAGCCCATCCTACAAACTACTGCCAATTATTTCTCTTTAAGCTTATCTCTGTTAGGCTTGGTATTCAAGAAAGCCTTGGAAGGAAAGAAAAGTGGAAAAAATATAATAAAATGAAATAAATAAAATAAAAATGTGCTTTGTGCCCAAAGGCCTTAAAACCAGCAGTATAAGTATAGGATAGAAGCATGTATATTGGTAAAAACCTAGGGTTTTGATTGACAATTGTTTCAATGTGGGAAGCATGTTGTGGTTGCCAATACACTGAAGCAGTCTTAACTCGGATCATGGATTTACCAATAGAAACAGAATCTAGGATGCAGGAGGTGATAATTCTCCTTCGCCTTAAACTGAGCTGTCCACATTTTAAGAGATTTAGAAACACCGTGACATGCTCAATGGAGAAGGACAAGTAGTATCTTGAAGGAGTTGGAAACTGATCAATCACAGCCTATATGAGTAACTAGAGATGTTTTGTATGAATGAGGGTTATGATAGTTGCTTCTAGGATAATAGGCCTCATTTATCGAAGAGTAGAAACTACAGGAAGCCTTTGGAGAATCAGAAAAGGAAAGCACATTCTGTTGACCAGGTGTGTTGCAGGCTGAATCAACTTCCTTCCCCAGGTGAAGCTGTGTAATGGAACTGAATAGCCCCCTGGTCCTTTGCATTGTACAGTCCCAAGATTCTTGAGTTTCTTATTTCATGTGAAGATGAGGGGGGAATTCCTTCCATATTTATTTGTTGAAACACTTAGGATACAATAATGAAGATAGTCTTGACTGTTGGAGGGAATAGATATGAACTAATAATTATAGTGTGGTAAGAGCTGTAGTGGAAGTACTTAGGAGATGCTGTGGGAATATAGAGGAGGGGCATACATGATCTCCTTGCTATTCTATGGAAGGCCTCACAAAGCAGTGAAATTTGAGCAGGGACTTTAGTGAACTGAAACACACTGGGAGCATGGAAGGCCAGTGAATTCCAGACCATTGGGTGGGTTATACTCAGTACACTAAGGTGAATTTATACAGGGGCTAGCCAATTCTTTACTAATTCAGAGGTTTTAAAAAAACATTAATTTATTCCCTTTATTTAAAAAATGCATATCTGGGCATGGTGGCACACTCCTATAATCCCTGTACTTGGGAGGCTGAGACAGAAGGATTACAGGTTTGAGGACAGCCTCAACAAAGTAGCAAGACTCTCAGCAACCTAGTGAGACCCTGTTTCAAAACCAAAAATAAAAAGGGTTGGGGTGTAGCTCAGAGACAGAATGTCCCTGAGTTCAATCCCTAGTAACACACACGCACACACACACAGCATGTTAATTTTAGAAAATTCAGCAGATAAAATGTGTGAAGAAAAAAGAAAGGATGTATAATATGTGTAATTGTATTTCTGAGGGATAATTTCCAATAATATTTTGCACCTTATATGACATTTAAAAATCAATATTTTTTTTGCTAAGACTAGACAAAATAGGTATGCTACAGTTTTCTCTGAAGACTACTTTGTCAAGGCTTTACAAAAGGTAGTTTTTTTTTTTTTGCAGTACTATGGATTGAACTCAGGGCCTTGTGCATGCTAGGCAAGCATTCTACCACTGAGCTACATACCCAGCCCTTTTAAATTAAATTAAATTAAATTAAATTTTTTTGTGGTGATGGGAATTGAACCCAGAGTCATTCTACCTCTGAGCTACACCCCCAGATTGATTTTATTTCTTATTTAGAAACAGTGTCTCACTAGGTTGCTGAGAGCCTCACTAAATTGCTGAGGCTGTCCTCGAACCTGCGATCCTCCTGTCTCAACCTCCCAAGTACTAGGATTACAAGCATGCACCACCATGCCCGGCTCTAAATTTTATTTTGAGACAGGATCTTGCTAAATTGTCCAGGCTGACCTCGAATTTATAATCCCCTGCCTCAGCCTCCCTAGTAGCTGGGATTACAGGCACACACTACCATGTCTAGCTTTTTTCCCTATTAAGTAATTATTTGTTTTATTGTAGAAAGTTAAGAAAATAATGATGGGCAGAGCGAGAACACAAAAAGAGTCACTGGTTGGACTGGGGATATAGCTCAGTGGTACAGTGCTTGCCTAGCAAGCCCAAGGCCATAGGTTCAATCCCTAGCACCTCAAAAAGAAAATAAAACATCACCTGTAATCTTACTATTTAGGTATATACCTATTAAAATTTTATGATAAACTGGGCATGGTAGTAAATGCCTGTAATCCCAGTACTTGGGAGGCAGAGATAGGAGGATTGCAGGTTTGAGGACAGTCTCAGCAAGTAGTGAGACTCTCATCAACCTAGCAAGACCCTGTTTTCAAATAAAAATAAAATAGGACTGGGGGTGTAGCTTGGAGGCAGAATGCCCCTGGGTTCAATCCCCAGTGCCACACACACACACACACACACACACACACACACACACACAAATTTATGATAGAAACTTTCAGATAAGGGCAGATTTATATGGAGTTAATGAAGCTTGCACAATTCCCTTCTAGGCTCCAACAGGGACCTAGGTAGTTTCGTGTTCATTTTGTATTTTTTCCTAATATGGTTCCTCCTCATATTGTATAAATTTCAAGCTGCTCAAAACCTGAATCCAGACAAAGGAGGAGAAGCCTTAGTGGAGTGAGGGAGGGAACGTAACTGAGGGGGACAAAAGGGAGGAAGACTCGAAGGGGGAAACACCTCAATGTACATGATGTACACAAATTTATCAATGCCAACCACAGTGTTAAGCGCAGGAAGGTGGGGAGGGAGAGGGAGTGGGGTGGGAACTGGGGGAGGGCGCCATGAGTGTTGTGTACACGTTTGCCTCTATCACCCTGAACTTCATCATGATGTATGGTTACAATGCACCAATTAAAAAAAACCTGAATCCACCCCTATTTCAAAATTATTCATAAGTAAGTTTCATTTTGCCAAAAATAGGATTAAAGATCTCTTTTTTTTTTTTGCGGTACCTGGGATTGGACGCAGGGGCATTCTACCTCCGTGCTACGCCCCCGGCCCTATTTTTTATACTTTATTTTGAAACCAGGTCTCACGAAGTTGCGGAGGGCCTCACTAAGGAGAGAGAGAGAGAGAGAGAGAGAGAGAGAGAGCTGAGGCTGGCCTCGAACCTGGATCCTCCAGTCTCCGCCTCCCAAAGTACTGGGATTACAAGCGTGCTCCACCACGCCTGGCTCCGATTAAAGATCTCTTAAAACATCAACATCTTTCTGTGCTATTGAATAGTCTGTAATATTACTTTTACAGGGAATTGTCTTTTATCATGTCTGGACTGTAATATAGGTAATTTAATTAGATGACGCTGCAGCTGAACACAGCCTTTTCTGTTTGTATTTGATACTCATTAAATTCATGCTGTGAGTCTCTTACTCAAAAAAAACAGATTACTCAGCATGCTCTTGTCAGAAGTTCTGGACTATTCCTTTCTAAATGGCTGTTTCTGGGAGTAGAAGTAAAATACTGGGTGAATCATTTGGTTCTTCAGTATTTTCTCTTCCTGTTGTAGTAGTATTGTGGATTTGGGGGCTACTATTATTTTAGTCAGAATCAATTAGATTAACCATAAAAAGTGAAATAACTAAATAAAAATTATACCTGTTATGTTTATTAAAAGTATTTTGTTAATATCATGCTTATTAGAATTATTAAAGCAGTTTAAAATATGATCCCTGGATACTCCAAAAAGATAATAATAGATTGAGCGAATGAGCATTTGTACACAGTATTTGCCACATGCAAATTATTAGGTTTTCTTTTATAGCAGCATGAAATCTTTATAAAGAAGCTAATAGTCTAAGTCATTAAAAAAAAAAAAACTACATGGAAACTTACCCCCACCCTGGATTTTGGGAGTCAGGAAAGCACCTAAAAACAAATGTGATTTCATCCCCAAGAATGCACAGTTGTATCCTGATTTTTAAACTAACAACGAAAATATAAGAGGGAATAAATTTGGTGTTCAGATATACAAAGATGGTTCGATATTATTACATGAAATGACTCAAGTCTAACCAATGTTAAGAAAGCCATTTGTATGTGGGTATTCAAAATTATTTCTCACATAAAGGTTTTGCTTCTTGGTCTGGGAACGGTCTCCATGGTGTGTTCCACTGTATTGTTTTTTTTTTTTACCACTGGTATTGGTGGTTAAATATGCAGGCAGGAGACTTCTTATCATCAAGATGGGCTAAACCAACATGGAAAATGTGGGTAGCACATTCCCAATTCATGAAGTAACAAGTTATAAAGACCACAGTTGTATGGTTTCTCTCATATATGGAAGTTAGAGAGAAATTGGGCAACAAAAAAGTCTTCAAATAAAGGAGGAGAGACTCCAGTGGAGTGATGGAGGGAGTGTGTGTGTGTGTGGGAGAAGATGTGATGAAGGCAACAGTTCAAATAATGCTGTGTACATATATGGAATTATCAATACCAATCTCAATGACATATACGGGGAAGGGGAGGGAGTTGGGTGCAATCTGGTGGGAAGCTCACCAAGTGTTGTGGGCATGTATGCGCCTATTGCTCTATACCTCATTATTATATATAATTATAGTGTACCAATAAAGTTATATTTAAAAAATAAAGCCTGTAGTCCTGTTTAAAAGCAAAAAAGAAATTGTGAAGAGCTAAAAACTAGGAGGAAACAAAGCCAGAAGACAAGGGTAGATTAAATCTGCAAGGCTCACAGAGCTATTGAACCTTTATACAACCCTAAGAAGCTAGAGTTTCATAACTGAGGGGACAGGGCGGTTGGAGGTCAAAGCCAAGGGTCCTGAGTGCTTGGAGGTGACTCCCCTCCCTAGGCTAGAAGCTGGAAAAGTTGTCATTTAACTGTGTTGTTATTTAAGCAGGGCCTACAACAATTCTGTCCATTGGCTCAAAGACACAGCAACCACTTTTGAGTAAAGGATAGAAAAAGTTATCTGTGGGGAATTGGAACTCTGAGTTCCTTTGGAGCACTGAACCAAGAAATGTATTTCAACACATACTCATTTGTTGAGTATTCTGCCCCAAGCAGCCAGCTACTGGTCTGAATTGTTTACAAATATTAGCTCACTTAATTCTGGTGCCTTTCTCAGAAAGATTGGTTTAGTGAAAAAAAGCAGACACAAAACTACTGCAAGGGTCTCCTCTGCAGCCGACAGTGTAGGGATTCCCACAGGAAGTGACTCTTGCTGAGGAGGAGCGAAGCTGAAAGCTTCAAAGCACATAGAAAAACAATGATGAATGTAACATTGCTTAAGCTGTTTCCCTCCTCAATCCTATCATATCCAACTCACTAACTGTACAGGGAAGGAGGAGGTGGGATCTAGAGGAAAGTACACCAAGTGCTGTGTGCATATATGTTTGTATCTCTTTGGACCACACTATGACAGATAATTACAATGTACCAATGAAAGTATAAAAATAAAATAAAGATACTAAAAACAAACAAACAAACAAAACAACAAGGATGAAAAAAATCAAGACTCAATAAATGGGAGAATTCATAATTCATTACGGATAATACACTATCATGTGAAAACGATCTATTGTCTTGGTGCTGATATTGAAGTTTCAGGATCTTAAATGACCTATATCACACAGCACTAAATGGAGGGCCAGGATTAAAATCTAAACACCATGGAAAAAGACAGAAGAAAACAGGTCAGTCAGTTGCTCATATTGATGGCCTCTGATTCTGTCTTGACCATAAAGAACTGTTCAACATTTACCTGCTAAAAAGCATACGAAGATGTCGGCTCAACAAAGGAATGTGAACAGCAACAACCAGGCGCAGAGTACTAGCATGGCTCTTCCACTCAGACTAATTGTAACTTGTTCCTTTAAATTCATTTGATAAAGATAAAATCTATACTGACATGTTTGATGAGCTCATAAATTTCTCTCTCCAGTAATCCCCTAAAATGTCTATTACAGATTTTTAACAATACACTTAAAAGTTCTACTGGCCAAAGATAGGCTTCATTGTAACATTTTACAATGATGCACTCCTTTTTCTCATACCTCCTCAAAATTTATTTATTCAAAAATTGATAACTCAATAACTAACAACTGGTTCCACAGTGGTAATAAATGCTATACCTAAAATGACTTAACTAAAACAACTCTAGAATGCCACTAGCAAAGGTCACGCAGAAGTGAGGTGTGGTACTTCCTATCTTCTGGAAGAACAGACAGGTTCAAATAGGAGCCATTTAAATAGGCAAATTACAAGTTGCTAATGTATTCACTGGGGGGCCTGTAGGCAAAGATATCCAGTGAGTGAGTGGCCTACATACACCTTACAGCTTTTCTTCAAAATATCAAATCTAAGGGAAAGCCCATTTTAAGTCTCTTAGGTATTTTCAATGGTTTCTGAATTATTTCCATGACTATGTGTACTGCCTCATCTTGATTTATAAGAAAAACCTGGAATATCTAAAAAATAAATGTTTTGTGGTTTATCTAAAAATAATACAGAAATTATTGCTGTTATTTTTGGTGAAGAAAATAAATGTTGTATAGTTTATTTCAGTCTTAATAAAATGTGAATTTTGCTTTTTAAAAAATCTAAACACCAGAGTCCACACTCTTGATCACTAGCCTATATTCTTTTTCCTAAAAATTAAATTCTTTACAAAATATGGTTTTGCCAGACAATTATCATACACATATCTCTAAATATAGATAATCACAGGGACACATTTCTGTCCATAATGGCCACAGTTGAAAGTACTCATTAAAAGAAACACACTTCAGTTCAGGTTAGTATCTCTTCTCAACATAAGGCTCATCTCTCATTAATCTCTTGGTCAAGTTTTTGCTTTTTTTAGTTTCAAACTTAGCCTGACTTCCTCCCTCCAGAGGCAGAAACTTCAGGAGGTGCTTGCTCTCTCCCCTCCAGATATGACCTGCTTTTCATGAACTCCTTGCTCTGGAAAGAAAAGGCAGTTTTTTCTATCTCTGGTAAGTTACCCCAAAGCTAGCTTCCAGCAGGGGGTGTCTATGCTCCCTTCCCACAGTCTGAAAGGGAAAAAAGCTCTGCTATTGGTCCTCTCTCAGATTGAACCAAATCCCATGAAATAATCTTGGTACCATGGTCTGAACTTCCTCTGATTGTCTCTGGGCAGGATTGGTTTCCTTGGTTACTCTGGGCAGGTACCAGTTTGCTCATCCCACTCTTCCTCCTTCAAGAATGCCTCTCTACATCTAGCAACCTTTTTTCTCCAGACTTCAGTTCATCAAGCCCTGAGCTGCTTCCTTGTGTTGAATGGAATAGCTGTTAGGATGCCAGTGCTTGGTGTCTTCTACCACCATTTATACCTTAGCTTCACTTTAACAACAGCTGGCATTGTATGTGAACTCTGGTTTAACTTGATATGGAACATTTTAAGGGTACCCTCTGGGCCCACGGTTCTCATTGTCTTCATCTCAAGGAACCCAGGCAGATGAACTTGCTTTATGTTAGTACCTGATCCTCTCACTTTTAAGCCACTGCAAATGCCCCTAACCTGGAATTTTCTCCCTTGCTTTTATTAAACCATTTTTTTTCTTCCTCTGGAAGAAAATCACCCTTGAGGTCCCACCAAAGGACAATAGAATGAGCAGACTTTTCTCTGAATCTCAGTACCATCTTGGGGAGGAGAAGTGGAAGAGGAGAACATTAAAAATGGGGCAAAATGCTGAAAGACTGATGACTCAAAACAGAGCCCCCTTAGGTTGTCAAGCTAAAGTTTCCCACCCCTGGCTTTCTGTCATCTGTGCAATAGGGGCTTAAGAGCAAAAGGTGAGCATTTAAATAAGAGTGTGATTCATTTTTTTCTGCACACGTGAAGAGTTGTTAATAATCTTGACTGTCTTTCATTGATTGTTGGGACAATTCAATGAGATTAACATGTAAAGTGCCTTGCTCAGGATAGTGTACTTAAAGTTCAACAAAAGTTGGTTTATTCTTATTTATAAATTGATAGGAAGCCCTGGCACTTTAAAAATGTCTGGATGAAAACTCAGAACACCTTTTCTTACGGAGAAAATATTTTCTTAGAACAACCAGAGGTTTAACAAGAGTCAAACATAGAAATAGGAATAATGGGTAACATCCTTTTTCTCACCTCTTGTAGCAGCATAAATAAAAGAAATACATTAGTGGATGAAGATGGATTGGGAGCGCCCATTAAGTCACTCCAGGGCACCACTATCTCTCAGGTTTTATGGCTGGTCACACAGCTCTTCCTCACGCCACTGCGGTCTCACATGGGGCTTTGATGGTGCTTACCTTTTACTGCCAATTAAAAAAGGGACTTTCCCTCACCAGGTCATCCTGGCTCTATAAAATTTCTGAAATGCTCCTTTGAGTCTTGTAAGAATGGGGCTGTTCACAAAGATGCCAGTGGAGACACATAGCTTTTTATAGGATTTGCTTTCAGAAACACTGTTCAAGATGAATGATAAAAGAAAATAATGCTCAGTGGCACATGGTGCACTTTACTGGTGCTGGGTGTCCTGGGGGCTGCGGGATCAGCATCTGAGGGGTCTGGCGACTCATTCTCAATGCAGATAAAACCAGAAATTCAAAGCTGAACAAAATTAATGGGGTCCAGGGTAAGATGGAGTCACTGGGGCGGGGGGGGGGTGGCTGTGTTGGAGAAGCATTTCCTGTCACATGTGCCAGTGTTTCTGCCTAAGCTTTACACAGCCCTGAGTCCTGGGGATGATGCCTGACTACACCATTCTTTTTAATCTGTAGGACTGATAATTAAGTGGCAGCTCTTCCCAAGAGAATGCATCTCAAATAGGCCTGGGAGGTGAAATTACACAATTTACAGCCGAGGCTTTCTTTATTCTTAAAGGTCTGAATATATCTAAAACATGCTTAAGTATATTTCTATTTTTTTAAAACTTGGAGCTAGGCATAGTTGTGCACACCTATAATCCTAGTATTTGGGAGACTGAGACGGGAGGATCGCAGGTTTGAGGCCAGCCTCAGCAACTTAGTAAGGCACTGTTTCAAAATAAAAAATAAAAGGAGCTGGGTAAGTAGAATTCCACTGTCCTGGTCAGCATTCTTACAGCCATAATCTAAAGATCTGACCACGTACATAATTTAGAGGAAAGATTTGTTTTCCTACGGTTTGGAGCTCAGTCCATGTGAAGCTGGGACCTCACATCTCAGGGCATGGCAGAGAGAAAGCACATGGGCTGTGTTCACATCATGGAGGCTGGAAGTGAGAGAGAGAGAGAGAGAGAGAGAGAGAGAGAGAGAGAGAGAGAGGAGAGAAAACAGGAGAAGGAGGAACCCTTTATATAATCACAAAGGCTGCACCCTAGGGAAGCACCTCCAGCCACACCCTACAGGCCTACTGGGTACCACCCAGGAAAATCCATTACAATGGATTTATCCACTTCTGGGATTATAACCCTCATGACTCAATAACATCAGCTCCAAACATTAAGTAAGCTCTTTAGGGGACATTTTATATCTAACTATAACATCCACTATGTATATGTCCCATAATTTTGTAATCCATTCATCTGTTGATGGACACCTAGGCTGATTCTATAGTTTGGTTATTATGAATTGTGCTGATATAAACATAGATATGCATGCATTAATATGATAGTCTGATTTCAATTCCTTTGGGCAGATACCCAGGAGTGGTATAGCTGGGACATATGGTAGGTCATTCCCATTCTTCTGAGGACCCTCCACACTGATTTCCAAAGTGGTTGCACTAATTTGCAGTCCCACCAACAATATTTCAGAGTTCCTACTTGTCCACATCCTCGCCAGCATTTATTATTGTTTGTGTTTTTAGTGATTGCCATTCTAATTGAGGTTAGGTGAAATCTCAGAGTAGTTTTGATTTGCATCTCTCTGATTGCTAATAATGAAATGGATAGAAGTGGAGAAAATTATGCTGAGATTAGTCAGTCATAAAAAGTGAAAGGTTGGATGTTTTCCCTCATGTAGAAACTAGGGAGAAATTGGGAGACAGGAAGGACTGTAGACAAAGGAGGAGAAATCCTGGTGGAGTGATGGAGAGGACCTTAGGGAGGGAGGTGGGAGGTGGGAGGGAGAGTCGATGAGGGAAATACTTCAATGGACATGATGCATATACACAAATTTATCAATGCCAATTGCAAGTCGTGAACAGGAAGGTGGAGAGGGTGAGGGAGTGGGGTGGGAGCTGGGAGAGGGCTCACTGAGTGCTATGTGCAAGTATGCCTCTATCACTCTGAACTTCATCATGATATATGATTACAATGCACCAATAAAAAAAAGGAGGTTGAGGTATAGCTCAGAGGTAGAATGCCCACAAATGGTTGAGTTTCCTACTTTTTAAGACTGAATAATATTGCATTATGTATATAAGTCACATTCTGATAATAACTTCCATTTCATATTAAAACTATTCCAACGCCCCCCACACATACACTTTATATTATTGATGTTAAAATTTACTTCTTTTTATATTGTATAAACACTAACCGATTTTGTGGTAATAGTTGTTCTTTGATATTATATTATATTTTAACTGTTATTATAGTTAAAAAGTGATTTATGCACCACCATCATAGTATTGTATTATTCTGTATTATTTGTATATTATGTTTACCAGTGAGATTTATACTTTATATGCTTTTTTGTTACTATTGATCTTTTTCTTTTTGTTTCAACTTGAAGAACTCCTTTTAGAACTTCTTGTAGCTGATCTATTGGTGACAAAATCTCACATTTTGTTTATTGGGGAAAGTATTTTTCTTAATTTTTGAAGGGCTATTTTGTAGATATAGTACTCTTGGTTGACAGTTTTTTTTTCTTTCTCCATTTTGAATATGTCATCCCATTTTTTCCTGGCACACAAGATTCCTGCTAAGAAATCTTCTGGTAGTGTTATGGCAGTTGTATAATGTATGTGAGGAGTACCTTTTGCTGCTTTCAATTCTCTTTGTCTTTGTTGACAGTTTAATTATATTGTGTCTTGGTGTAGACCTCTTTAGCTTCCATCTTTTTGGGGATCCTTTGGGCTTCATGAATTTAGATGCCAGATCCCTCCCCAGATTATGAATATTTTCAGATAATTTTTCTTTAAATAGCTTTTTACTACTTTCTTTTCTACCTCTGTAACTTTCATAATATGTATATTGTTAATATATACTTAACAGTGTCCTATAAGCACCATAGGCTTCCTCCCCCTCCTTCTCCTTCTTGTCTTCCTCTTTCCTGGTAATTTCAAATTACCTGTCTTTATGCCTGCTGATTCTTTCTGCTGCCTGATTAAGTTTGACATAGAAGCTCTTGATTAAAAATTTCAATTCAGTCATTGTGTTCTTCAGCCCCAGAATTTATTTGGTTCTCTGTTTCCATCTCTGTTACTTCTCATTTTTCATATATGGTTACTTACTATTGTTTAGCTATCCGTATTGTCTTGTGGCTCACTGAATATTGGGTTACTTCAAATTCTTTACTGGACCATTCATAGATCTCCATTAGTTTAGCATTGGTAACGGGAGCTTCATTTTGTTCCTTTGGTCATATCTTGTTTCCCTGATTCTTTGTAAATCTTTTAACCTTGCTTTGGTGTCTGCACATTTGAAGAAGTCATCACCTTTTCTATTTTTACAGACCAACTTCATCAAGGAAAGCCCTTCAGCATTCAGTACAGCCAGAAATTCTGGGTGGAATGGACAGTAGGTCTATGGGTGGACCTTCTGCCTGGGTTCCATGGGTGGGTATCCTATTGCCAGGATCTGTCTATGGACTGACTCCATGCCAGCATTCACAGGGGTGGTCCTGTTGCTGTAGTGCAAAGGCATTCCTGTTGCCAGAATCCATGGGTGGCCTGATGCTGGAGAACTCAGACATGCAGTTCTCTTTTTCTTTTCCCCATGAGAGAACTCATAGACTGAGAGGATCTCTACCACTGTGCTGCATTGTGCAGTTTTGGGGGAGGGAATCTTTGAGTAAAGGGACACATCTTCAATGAGTCTTTTCTCATTTTTGTGCTCTATTTAGGTACTATATTCTCCTGCTGAATTCTGGAGCTCTTGTAGAGATTTTTTTTTTTGTCAGTGTTGGTTGTTAAATTGGTGTTTCTGGGGTGGTAGGAAATAAGGAATTGTGCCTCCTATCATACCATTTTGCTGATAATATCACGTCACCACTTTTAAAGTAATTTAGGAATATGTGTGTGTATGTCTGTATGATTTGGCATTGTTTTAAGAATAAGTGTTAATATACATACCTTAAGCTGCTATTAGAACAGAACCCACTTACAATATATTTTTAATAATTTGTCTTACATTTTGTTGCATTATAGCAGGTCTTCAGAAAAACTGTCCTCTGAATTGCCAAAAGAGAAACTATTCAATGTTTTTAAGGTTATCTCTTAAGTGTAGAACTCTAAGCATTTTCTGTAAAATGCTATCATTTAAAAGTGTAAGTGTCCACCTTGGGGGCATTCTGAAGAGCTGGGTCTGGTTGTCATTTCCACCTTCTTGAATGTTCCTTTTGGCAAGATATATGGGAACTTTAAAATTGTATTTCGTGTTCTGGGCCCTTAGGCCAGCACTAGGTTATACAGCTGTGGTTAATATGAATATAAGATCATTTTTGTACTACATAAAATTTATTTCTAAAGGGTAACTTATGAAAGGAATTAGGATGAAAATGTGCACAGTAAGACATGGTGTCAAGTGAATATTAAAATAGAGGCAGGCAAGGAACTTTTTTAGTGATGGACTGAGTCTGTCTTTCCATGACTTTTGATCTGTGCTTTGATTGTGCTCAGTCATAGGGTTACAGGCGGTCTGTTCTTGACATCTTTCTCTTAGACTTGGAATACTTTGACTCTGGCTTGATTTGGGGTTTTGATCTCTCTGTCCAATTTTCACTACCTTGCTATTTTATATTTTCACATTCATGCATCTACTATGTAACTATATGTAAGGCTTTGTTTTGTTTTGATGGATGATTCTCTCAGAAGTGAAGTTGACCTATGGATAGTATTGTTGGTAAAGAAATAAATTCATACCCAGGAGTAATTCCAATATTACATACCCAGAGTGACCTCTTAGATTCATTTCTGAAGTCCCTTTTGATAAAGCTTCTTATTTTGATTCTGTCTCTTGACCAAAAGTGCTAACAAATTTTTCAACTACTTGAGCCTAATTTTTGGTTTTGACTCTATTCATATTTCTAAGGAGAAGAGACTTATTTTGTGGATGGATTTACTTAGATTTGAGAATGGTACAGACAGTAAGTTACTGAGAGCACACTGGCTCATACCTCTGGGTCTTCGGACATGATTATCTCTCTCTAGAATTCCCCTTCTCCCATTTCTGCTTTGTCAATTTCTTCTTATCTTTTACAGCATCTTTCAAGAAAGCTTTCTTTATAATGTGGGTAGGTTCGTGCAGCTCTGTACACTCTTCTTAACCTATACTTGTTCTACCATGATGTAACTAAAGGCAAGAAACTCAGACTGTAGAATCACATTACCCAGACTCAAATCTAGGCTTCATGAGTCACAAATCGTGTGTACATGGACAAATTAATTAACCTCTTCATTCTTCAGTGTCTTTATCTATAAGACAAGTTGGTAATTTTCTCTAAAGGTTTTTTGAAGATCCTGTAAGATAATAATGATATATACAATAAGTTAATACAGCTTGGCACATAGTATGGAATCAGTAAATATATGATATTAATTTCAAAGCTCTTAGCGCATTGTACTAAGATCACTGGCTGATCTCTATGAACTCCTCATATCTCCTACCCTTATACAGAGATCTGACTGGAACCAGTGATGGCCTTTATCTCTTTTTTTACAGTATTTATCTGGTACCTGACACATTGCAGGTTCTCAGAAAGAGTAAGAATAAGGAATGAATGAATTCCTGGATTCCAAAATTTGTAGGAGAGTCACCAGATAGTTCTGAGGGCTGACATTTCAGTATTATATTTTTGTGACCTTAAATTCCTGTCTCAATATCTCCTCCAAAGAGTCCTGCTGGTGTGGAATGTTGTACAGTCCTTCATTATTCTTATTTGTGGCCAAAGTAGTTGTAAATATCAGTGATGAGGTGCGTGAGTATATATCTGGTATCTGGTGTGTGTGTGTGTGTGTGTGTGTGTGTGTGTGTGTGTGTGAGAGAGAGAGAGAGAGAGAGAGAGAGAGAGAGAGAGAGAAAGAGAGAGTGTGAGAGAGAAACATAAGTTCCCCATGATAGCAAAAGTTGCCTGAAGTTGTCAGCTAAAAATAGCCAGCAATGGCCAATAATGGCCAAGAGTTCATAGAGAAATTTTCATCTCTCCCCATTTCCTCTCATCCATGACATAGGATCACACAGCCCTCTGTGAAAACCTAGACCCACAGGAGTCAGAATGTGAGGCCAGAGAAGACCCTCCCAAGATTGGCTCTGTGGGGAACGGCGCTGCCCGCACAGCAGATGCACTGACTGTTTTCCTTCTGCAGTGATGAGTCACGTGAGCACTCAGCCTGAGGGTGTGTGAACTCTCAATCAATGTGCAGGATGCACTGGAGTCCACTGATGTTCAGTCACAGTCTCCCTGTCCTCACTGATCAGGGTGACCGCCTCCCACCAGCCATTCTGAGACCAAGGAGAGAGTCAGAGAGGGAGACTGGATGGTAGAAACATTTGTCATTATTTATTCCAACAAATAGCTGGCTTCTATTGGAGTAAACACTGTGAGTGTCTTAATGACCACCTGACCTCGTGATTGCCATCACCATTTCATTTCCTTTCACAATGCTGTGGTTCTGTTGTGTTTAAAAGTCTTGACTGGGATGCCATTTCGCTGAGGGTGCTCTGCTGCTGTGAGATGCGTGTGTTCTTAATGTTGGGTTTGCCATTTGTGCTCGTCGGTGTCCCACTCCGGCAGCACTCTTCTCAGGGGGCTGGCAAAGGGCTGGGCTTGCAGTCAGAGATTTCCTCCTACTCATCCCTCCACTGGCTGTCACTCAGACATGTATGTGGCCTTGGGAAAACCACATAACCCTCTGGTTTCTATCTGCAGTGGGAGTGGGGCTCTAGTACTGTTGGCAGTCTTTCCTCACAGGATGTAGAGTTTGGCAGTTAAAGAACTCTATTGTTGCTATAAGACTTGACTCCTGGGCTCCTTTAACATATGAACTTGCTAGAATGTATTCTGCCTTTGCCTGGGAAAAACCACTGCCCAAGGGAAAACAGGACTTTTCAGGGCAGAGATTAAATTATATTTTTCTTTTTGAAAAGGTAAGAAGCTACAAATGCATTCCCAAATATACTTAACTTGAATCCATTTTCAGCTACAAAGTCTTTCCTGATTAACCGGGGGTGGGGGGGATTGGAAAAAAGTACTATTCTTTTATTCAAGTCTCTGCCTTTAAATATTCTGTTCAGAAAAGGAAGGTGGTTTCAGACTATTTCAAGTGTTTTATTCAGATACTATTCCTGGGATCATTAGCAGCAAAAGAATTCAGAAATCCCAAAAGGGAGTATTTTGCAGACTAAGAGAATCTCATATATAACTGATATAATTAGTTATTTACAAATCTGAGTCCTCTCAAACTATTGATCCCTCTAGGAAAAACATCAGTTTTTATTAATCTTTGAATTGTTTCATAGTAGGGGGTTAATAATGGTTTATTAAATTAATAAATACATTTGTAATAACATTGCTGGAACAGTAGGGTTGTTCTTTAAATCTTGTAGCTCTCTTTAGGTTCCAAAATATTTAGAAAATATTTATGGAGCTTCTATAGCAGACTATAGTCTAAAGAAAAGAAATAAAAACCTGCCCTTGTTCTGAAAGTTTAATAACTGGGGGGAATGTGGTGCATATAAGAAGGGCATGGGCCACATGGTGGGCCTGCAGAAGTAGGAGCACCTAAGTCGTCCAAAGAAAGGTCAGTGTTATGGTTTGGATATAGAATGTCCCCCGGAAAAGTTCATGTATTGGCAATGCCAAAATGTTCAAGGTGGAATAACTGAATCATGAGTGCTCTAATCTCATCAATAGATAAATCCATTGATCGATTAAGATTTTTTTTGTGGTACTGGGGATTGAACCCAGAGGCATTCTATCTCTGGGCTACACCTCAGCCCTACTTTTTATTCTTTATTTTGAAACAGGGTCTCACTAAGTTGCGGAGGCCTCACTAAGTAGCTGAGGCTGGCCATGAACCTGCAATCCTCCTGTCTCAGCCTCCCAAGTATTGGGATTACAAGTGTATGCCACCACGCCCGGCTAGATTAAGAATTTGAATGGATTTATTGGGTGGTAACATAGGCAGGGAGGGTGTGGCTGGAGGAGGCAGGTCACTGGGTTGTGGCCTTAGTGACTGTGTATGTCCCTCATCCCCCACCTTGCACTCTCTGCTTCCAGCCTCCATGATGTGAGAGCAGCTTCCCTCCATGCACCCTGCCACTGCTGTCACTATTTATGCTTGGGAGTCAGCCCTATGGACTGAAGCCTCTGAAATCATGAGCCCCAATAATCCCTTCTGCCCATAAGTTGTTCTTGTCAGGTACTTTGGTCACAGAGACTGAAGAGCTGACTAAAATAATCAAAGAGCAGATATTTTAACCAAGCATTTTTTTTTTTTTTTGTAGTGTGGATTTGCCTAGAAGGCAAAGAGACTCAGCAGACAGCCCAGGAAAAAGGAGCCCCTTGGCCCTAAGACCAGAAACCCAAGACATCATTGGCCATTCTCGCTGCAGTAGACTGCCCCAGTGACTCCTCAGGGAGCCCTATCTGGCATGTATATGCTGCCACAGGGAGAGATTTCTGGCTTGGGGTATGCGAAGCAGTGGCATTTTTGACAAAACAGTCTCCTTTTTTTTTAAATTGTGAGCTATGAAGATAACACAAGTTTATTATGTAAAGCTAAGGGAAAACTTAGGGTGTGTATTAATAGAAAAATAATCATCCACGATGCCTTCAATTGTAGGTAATCATTGTTAGTTTTATATTATTCTTTTTCCAGGCATATTATTTTGACAAGCCATGATTAGACTATAGGTATAATTTTTAGCTTTTTCTTATTATTTTTCAATGACAGCAAACTTCCTTTAAAAATCCTTATTGAAGACTGCATAATATTCCATTTTTTAAAACAGATTTTTTTTATATTTGCTATTACTTGTCATGGTGGCTAATATATGCAATATTAAGGTATGTATTTTATTCTTTCTTTTATATAAATTTCTATAAATATAAAATTTCCTATATTAAATAGCTATACTTACTTCCATACAATGCAGTATAAGATTATTTTCTGACATTGTTGAGCCTGCTTATATTTCCAAATTGTGTTAAGTACTCATTTCATTGTAAACAAACTTGCTAAAGATAATCTCAGTTAAAAATATCCTATTAGTTTTTCAATAGGCAAAACATGGTACTTCCTTAAAAGCTTATATTTAATCTTATTAATAAATATAAATGTTTTTCTATTATTTAGCAACAATTCTCTTGTGACCTATATATGTATTTTATCCTTTTTCATTAGGAGGTGAGGGGTAGATATGGTGAGATTAATAGTTTCTTATGGAATTGTATGGGTTTTAGATATATTTCCACTATATCTTT
The DNA here is from genome assembly GCA_004027185.1 of Glis glis. Classification (NCBI taxonomy): domain Eukaryota; kingdom Metazoa; phylum Chordata; class Mammalia; order Rodentia; family Gliridae; genus Glis; species Glis glis. The sequence goes on from PVJS01000974.1 coordinate 51,405, forward strand.
AACATGTTGTTAAAGATATGATAACATGATGTTATCTTTAACATCAACTTTGTGTGTGTGTGTGTGTGTGTGTTACTAGGGATTGAACCCATCGGTATTCTACCTCTGAGCTACACCCCCAGCCCTTCTTATTTTTTATTTTGAAACATGGTCTCACTAGGTTGCTGAGAGTTTTGCTAAATTGTTGAGGCTGGCCCTGAACTTCTATCCTCCTGTCTCAGCCTCCCAAGTACTGAGATTACAGGTGTGCACCACCATGCCCAGCTTAACATAAACATTTATATACAGTTTCTTGGTTACCTTTCAAATAGGCTTATCTAAAATAAAGACATTAAAATATTAAATCTGTCAATATTTCTCTTTTATTGGTGCATTGTAATCATACATGTTGACGCAGTTCAGGGTGACAGAGGCATACACGTACACAGCACTCATTCAGCCCTCCCCCAATTCCCACCCAACTCCCTTCCCTCCCCACCTTCCAGTGCTCAGCACAGTGCTTGACTTTCACAAAAGAAGAAATACAAATGGCCGACAAATATATGAAAAAATGTTCAACATCTTTAGCAATCAGAGAGATGCAAACCAAAACTACCCTGAGATTTCACTTAACCCCAATTAGAATGGCAATCATTAAAAACACACACAAAAACAAATGCTGGCAAGGATGTGGAGAAGCAGGAACTCTGATACACTGTTGGTGGGATTGCAAATTAGTGCAACTACTTTGGAAAACAGTGTGGAGGGACCTCAGAAAAATGGGAATGAACCTACCATATAACCCAGCTATACCACTTCTGGGCATCTACCCAAAAGAGTTGAAAATAAATCTGTCAGTGTTTCTACGATTTTTTGAGAGTTTTTTTTTTTTGGTACTGGGGGTTGAACCCAGGGGGATTCTACCTTCTAGCTACTGCCCTCCCCAGCCCTTTTTAATTTTTTTGTTTGTTTGTTCGGATGAGTTACTTGAAAAAGACAGAAAACCGGGAAAGCAAAGGAAGTTCCCAGAATTATTCTTCATGACAAAAATTCTTGCTACATTGCTGAGAGTATCACTATGTTGCTGAAGCTGTCCTTGAACCTGCGATCCACCTGTCTCAGCCTCCCAAGTACTAGGATCACAGGCATGTCCACCATGCCTGGCGTTGAATATCTTTTAAGCTTAGAATGTACTTGCCTACTTAATAAAAAAGCATTCAGCTACATTTCCTTCTTTTTATGGCTTTAACACATAGCTTCTTAATGCATCTGAAATTTATTTGGATAAAACGGCATAAGAATCAATTATCCCCCAAACACCTAAAAAAAAAATGGTCGCAGCATTTTGCTCAGTGTCTCTGTGGTTCCTTCCCAGTTTGTGATTATAAGTTAATATACTGACTGTAACAGCTCCTCTTTCCTGAGTACATACTCTGTTCCAATGATTTGTTCATCTATTTTCATATTAGTTTCACGTTGATTAGCTTTGTACTGTTTTAATATCTAGCGAGGCCATTATTCTTTTTTCCTTTTTCCAATTTCTTACTAGCTATTCCAGATGAACATTGGAATCATTCATCAAAATATTTCAAAACACAGTTGGGATTTTGATTAGGAACAGATTAAATCTGAAAATTAACTTGGAAAGAATTGATACTCCTTAGTTTTTCTCATCCACTAGTGGGGCTTGTCTACTTCTTTAAGCAACTTTTAGATCTCTTAGTAGATTGACAGATTTTTTTTCCCCTCAAGCAAATATAACCCTGACTTTATGAAGTATCTCCCTTTTCCTTAAAAAACTGGACCCATTGCTGCTCCAATTCCAGTCCTGTGATGTGTGGACTCTCCATGCCCTCCTAATGCTTTCATTTTGCAGTATGCTGTCCACGTGGCCGCCTCTGGGTCTGAGCTCAGGCCTAAGATGACTGAGGGGTTCAGTCTATGTATTATTGTGTATTTTACCCTGATTGCCCCTGTTCTCTTACACAGTGACCTGGATATGGAATTTGGTCTCATTCTCTGACTTGTGTGCACATGTGTGCATACACGCACGCACGTGCACACACACATACACACACACACACACACACATACTTATACACACACACACACGAATTCATTTGATCACACAAAATCTGCTCTCAAAAGATGTGTAGATTTTGAAGTCTTGGCTAAAATATTGAGGGGATATAAATTTTTTGAAAATTCAGGTCATTAAGATAATGGAGGAGAAACCCCAGTGGAGCAAGGGAGGTGGTCTAGGGGAGGTTGTGGGGGTGGGAGGGAGAGGGGGAATTAATGAAGGAGATACTTCCACTGACATTATGTACATATGTGAGGATACCAATTTCAATCTCAATATCCTGTATGGGTAAGGGGGAGTGGGGAGGGAGCTGGAGGAAAGCCCACCAGGTGCTATGTGCGTGTATGTCACTATCACTATGAACTACATCATGAGTGAGACTCTGGTGCACCAATAAAAGTATAAAAAAACCCCTAGGCTACCCTGCCTTGTTTACCAGTCCTTTCCTGTCCCCCTCTATTTATTATGCAGAACAATTCTGGCAACTTCCTTTGCTCTCTGGGTTTTCCCTATTTTTCAAGTAACTCATTAAGATATTTTCCTGAATAAAATATTTCCATCCCTAATCTTGAGCCATATGTAAAAATAGTATCTCTAGCAATATGGATTTTCACAGTTTTTGTTGTTTTTCCCCCATATATTTTATCTTTTTAGTTGCCATTAAGGGTGGACATGTTTGTTTTCTTTTAACTAATTTTTTTTTTTTTTTTTTTGCGGTACCGGGGATTGAACGCAGGGGCTTTCTACCTCCGAACCACGCCCCCGGCCCTATTTTTTATACTTTATTTTGAAACCAGGTCTCACGAAGTTGCGGAGGGCCTCACTAAGGAGAGAGAGAGAGAGAGATTGACAGAGACAGGGAGAGAGAGAGCAAGAGAGCTGAGGCTGGCCGTGAACCTCGATCCTCCGGTCTCCGCCTCCCTCTTTTAACTAATTATTAATGTTATTCATGAAACCTTTAAAATCATATATTTTATATCCTGACACTTTACCAAACATTCTTAATGATTATGAGAGTATATTTTTAAAGTTTGTAACATGGATTATAATTAATATACTCTCTCATTTTCCAACAATTGGATACCTCTTAGTTTTGTTTCAAGTCTTACTATAAAATATGGATTTTGCATATGTGTGTGTGTGTGTGTGTGTGTGTGTGTGTGTTACCACCACCACCCTTCTCCTGTCTCAGAGATCCAATTTGTCCTACTCAGGGAAGAGATGATGTAAAGATAGTAAAGAGAGGCCGGGCGTGGTGGCGCACGCTTGTAATCCCAGTACTTGGGAGGCGGAGACCGGAGGATCCGGGTTCACGGCCAGCCTCAGCTACTTAGTGAGGCCCTCCGCAACTTCGTGAGACCCGGGTTCAAAATAAAGGATAAAAAATAGGGACGAGGGTGTAGCTCGGAGGTAGAACGCCCCTGGGTTCAATCCCTGGTACCGCAAAAAAAAAAAAAAAGATAGTAAAGAGGAGTGGCTATAGGATTATGTTCTGTGAATATTCTCTCATAGCCTCAAAGTATCACTTAAAATGTTTACTTTTAAAGTTTACTTTTAAAGCTACTTTTATGTTTACTTTTAAAGCTACTTTCTGGTGCAAAGAGTTCAGTAAAGGTGGCTTCATAGTAACAGCAAGAAACTTTCTTCTTTTCTGATGGTTTCAGCAACTATAAGCTGCCAGTCAGCCTTCCAAAGAAATGACCTTCCTTCTTGTTCCTTCTTGCTCAGATTGCTGTTCCTCCAGCAGTGATGGAGGCAGGACCGTCATTTCTCATGGTACGTCCCGAGCATGGGGCTTCTAACATAAGCCCTACAGATGTTCCCTGACTTTGTGAAAATCCTCTTTGATAATGGTTAAATTTGGGGGATAGTAATCATAAGTTTTAAACTATATTTTCTCTTTGCTTACTATATGAGTAGTGAAACTATAAAGCTTAAAAACTAGTTTAAAGAGCCACATACTTGTCAAGTTGGCACTTTGAACCAAACTTCCCACTGAGGATACACAGAAAAGCTGAAAAAGACGAAAAGTAAAAAAAAAATCTCATTAGTTAAAGTAATGAGTAAACTAACAAGGCAATGAAGAATCACTCTGCCAAGAACTGGAAAAAGTCAAATCTATTTGAAGTTCTTTTTTCCCCTAGAGGCATCTACCAATTCCTGAGGAGTCTGCTAATAGGATGAAAAGCTGATTAGGATTTCTGGAAGCCTGGTGAGGTTGGTTGGACAGACATGGGCTGGCTTGCACAGACTTCCAAGGCATAAAAGCCTGTTGAACCCCTCTTGTTCTGGATTAAATGTGAAAAGGCTAAATCTAAAGATGAGGGTGAACCAGGTGAGCTAGTAGCAAACTAGTTTTCCCAGGACTCTGCCCAACTTTCAGACATCTCAATTGAAATTACAAGGAACAAACAGAAATCCTCTTTGGAAAAAGAAAACATCCTAAGTCATTAATAATTTCTTTTTTTTGTTCATGTTCTTAGGACATTATTTATTTTGAAGAATTTGCCTGTACAGTATTAAGATTCAATTAGACTAATCAATTGTGTTAGTTTAATTTAAAAATAGTGCATTGAAACAAAATTAAAATGATACACAGGTCTAATTAAGTAAAAATAAAAATTTCCAAGCCCATAAGGGGGGCATAGTGGTGCACAACTGTAATCCCAGTACTTGTGAGGCTGAGACAGGGGAATTGCAGATTCAAGGCCAGCGTCAGCAACTTATGGAGGCCCTCAGCAACTTAGTGAGATCCTGTTTCAAAATAAAAAATAAAATAGGGCTGGGGATGTAGCTCATGGGTAGAATGCCCCTGGGTTTAATTCCCATTGTGCACGTGCATGCGCACACGCGCGCACGCACACACAGAAACTAATGTGAGCAAAACTCAGCAGAAACAAGAGATAATAGAAACATATTGTGATGGTTAGTCTGGGTTGTCAACTTGACTGGATCATGAAACATCTAAGATTATGTGACTTTGGGTGTGTTGATGAGATGACTGGCTTATGTCATGGCAGATTGAAGGAGAAGTCCTGCCCTGAATGTGGGCAGCACTGTTCTGAAAGGTGCAGGACCTGGATAAAAGGAGAAAGCTGAGTGAATCCATGGGTAGTTCTTCCTGAGAAGAGCATGTCTGCTCTTGCCCGGGTTATCAGCCTTCAGCTATTTGAACTGGAGTTTTGCCATCCTTTCTCCGGAGAGTTTCCTGGCCTTTCCATCTTGGACTGGGACTGCATTGTTGGTCATTCCTATTCTGAGACGCCAGCTCTTGGACTGCTCGACCAGCTGCTGGTTTCTACAGTTCTCCATGTGTAGGTGGCCACTCGGGACTACACTGCTTTGGACTGTACACTGATTTGATAAATATCCTTTTGCCATATACACATCCTGTGAGTTCTATTACTCTAGTGAACCCTGACTAATATACATATTCATGGGAGCTTTAGATGTCTGAGTTGACGTACAAACATTAAGATAAGTATGCTTACTGTATTACAATAGAAGATAAGATTTAAAAGCCCGAGAAGGAAATGGAAAGCAATACAGGGGAATGGCAGATCTGGGAGAGAAAAGGCCAAATAGAAATTTGAGAGCTGAAAATCACAGTAATTGAAATTAAGAACTCAATGAATGGACTTAGCAAACTGTTGGACACAACTGAAAAATCATGAAGCCCAATGAAAACCAAAAGAGGAAAATTTAAAGAAATCTACATCTAGCACAACACGGGAAGACTAGTGAATATGAAAAACAAAGAAAAAAATTTAATAACAGTCAGAAAAAAATGGACCATTTCTTTCAAAGGAGCAACAACTTTAAGAAATGGCATTTCAACAGAAAAAAGGAAACAAGAAGACAATTGAAGTATACTTTCAAAGTTCTGAAAAATATTTCCTTGGATAATAACTTTTGAGATATAGCTACTAAAAAAAATAGATCTCTATGTTGTCAAAAGTATGCTTCAAGAATGAAGATGAAATTTCCAAGCAAAGAAAAACTAAAGGAATCCATTACTTCCAGCCTCTCGTTAAAGGACATAATAAAGGAAATACTTTAGGATTTTAGATTGAAGAGATACAAGAAGAATTGAAGAGAACAAAAAGGATGAGGGTGAGATAAGGAAAAACAATTACTAATACAATAACAATATCTTAAATAAACATAATTAAATACTCAAAAATGATAATGGAAGAGTGTGTAAATTTTTCTAAGGCCGTTGCATTATTCAGAATGAGGGCAGAAATGCCAGTTAGCTATTAAAAATTAAGCTTTATAAAATGGCATGCTTAAAATAAAGCATGTAAATGAAGAAAATAGAAAAAATTATATAATTAAAATAATAACTAGAAACCTCAATAATTAATAAACCATGTCAAAAAGTTAGAAAAAGAACAGCAAGTTAAATCTAAAGGAAGTGGAAATAAAGAAATAGTAATGATAACTCTAAATAAAATCATAATGGATTTTTGGGTGGGAATTAAGAAGCTGATCCTAAAATTTATATGGAGCCAGGCATTGTGGTGCATGCTTATAATCCCAGTACTTTGGAGGTAGAGAGAGGAGGATTGCAGGTTCGAGGCCAGCCTCAGCTACTTAGTGAGGTCCTCTGCAACTTGAGACCCTGTCTCAAAATAAAAAATAAAAGAGGGCTCAGGGGTGTAGCTCAGAGGTAGAATGCCCCTGGATTCAATCCCCAGTAACATACCTCCCCACACACAAATTTATATGGGATGGCAAAGATCCAAAAATAACCACAGCATTGTTAAAGAATAAGGTGAGATAAATTTATCTATTAAATAGATATAAAGACTAATTAAATATCTCTCAATTGGGATAGCATAATTCTGGCATAAGGAGAAATGGATCAATGAAATATGACAGAATCCAAAAACATCACCATGCATATAGAGCTATCTGACTTATACAAAGGTGGCATTACAAAACAATGAAGAAAGGATAATCTTAATTTTTGCTGGAATAATTTGGTATCAACTGCATATCCTACAGGGTCTTTTGAAGCAAATCTCAGATACCATATTTTATCCATAATAATTCAATAAATATATCTAAGATATTTAAAAAACATAATCATAATATAATTACACATAAAATAACTATAATTCCTTAATTATATGCAAATATAATTATATGCAAATATGCAGTACTCCAATATTTCTGTCTCTTGATTGTTTTCATAGTTGGCTAGTTAGAATCCTATCCAATGAGAAGCATACTTTTCATTTGTTGTTTCTTTTGAATCTTTTAAAAAAATCTCTAGATCTCATTCCTCTTTTATTGCAAATTATTTTTAAAAGTACTGGTTCTTTGTCCTGTAGAGTTTCGTACATTCTAGATTTTCACCCACTGAGGTGTCATTTAGCATGTTCCTTTGTCATTTAGCATATACTTTCTATAAGTTAGTAGCTCAATAGAATTTTGATAAAGTTTATGTTCTATATTTTTATAAAGAATGTTGATTTTGTGTTCTAATTATGACATACAAGAAGGCATATAATGTGTGCTTATCTCTATTCTCTGTGATTTTTTGCTGGTACTGGGTCTTGAACCCAAAGGCATTCTACCTCTGGGCCACACCTCTAGCCCTTTTTATTTTTAATTTTGAAACAAGTTCTCACTACATTGCTGAGGGTCTCACTAAGTTGCCAAGGCTGGCCTCAAACCTACAATTCTGTCTCAGCATCCCAAGTTCTGCTATTACAGGCATGTTTATTCTCTGTGATTTTAATATTGATCAGTAAGTTCAATTATTGTCAGCCTGATTCATCCATTTTAAAATTCCCCATCATCCATTAGCCTAATGTACGTAGCAAACTAAATCACTAGATAATTTGCTTAGCTCAATTATTTTATTGAAGGTTGCAAAATGAGAACATTCTAATTTTTCTTCTTCAGTTTTTTTTTAGCTTCTTAAATAATTCCCCCCCTTTTTTTGTGGAACTGGGGATTGAACCCAGAGGCATTCTACCTCTGAGCTACATCCCCAGTTCTATTTTATTTTTATTTTGAAACAGGGTCTCACTAAGTTGATGAGAGTCTCACTACTTGCTGAGGCTGTCCTTGAACCTGCAATCCTCCTGTCTCAGCCTCTCAAGTCCTGGGATTACTAGTGTGTGCCACCGTGATGGCTGGGGAACTTTCTTATTTACTTGGCCAATCTGAATATAGTTCATATAGGAAAGGCAGGATTACTTCTTGATTCTTTCCTTTTCCTGTTACCTAACAGCCTCCAATATTAGCTGAGATTTATTTTAAATATTTTCAGCATCCCTTATGTGTTTTAGTATATTGTAGTTATTGTTGCCTTGATGTCCCATTTTGGGCCAAAGGGATCCCTTCAGTTTGGTACCTAAATCCTTCTGACGTGGGTCAGTAGTCTTACTGACCCACAAAAAAAAACTTGCTTTCTTTTGTTGTAAGATGTTCTACTAGGCCCTTCTTGTTTCCGTGTCCTCCTCCATGTACAGTTAGCCTCTGTATCTGTGGATTCTGACGGATGGATTCAACCAGTCCCACATGGAAACTATTTTTTCTGAATAGCACCTGAACTGAATACATACAGACATTTTTTCTTGTCATTATCCTCTAAATGAGGTAGTTGTAACAACTATTTGCATAGCATTTGTGCTGGCTTAGGTATTATAAATAAATAATCTAGAGTTTTTTTGGTGGATAAATTTTTAATGTATTTTAATAAAATATAGGCAAACGTCCCCCATTTAATAAAATGGGGGCTGTTTTTAGGTATCTGCAAATACTAGTCCATTTTATGTAAATCACATGAACATCTGTGGATTTTGGTGTGTGTGTGTGGTGGGGTGGGGGTCCTGGAGCCACTCTCCCGTGGATACTGAGGGATGCTTGTGTACGATCAGCCATCTTTCCTAAGTGAGGCAGGGTCACGTGTTCCAGTTCAGTTATTATTTCTACACCTTTTCAGTGGATAGATCTAATAGCTATTACTTTTTAAAAATGAAATATAAAACCTTCATGTTGATATTTACAAAAATACCTAGGACTATAAGATTTATGTTTAACAATGATTTTATATTTGTATTTTTCTCTTACTTGAAGACCTTGGTTCCTTACAGTATTAACAGTACTATCATTTTCATTTACTTGCTTTATCTTACTATTACTCTAACACACAAATGCACACATGCAGTGCTTTCAGGAAAAATTACAATATTACTACTAGTAATATGTTATTAAAAGAGTTTAAGATTTCTTTGAACTTCTTTTTTTTGGATACATTTTTTTAGGATACATTCTCCACTAAAGCATGTAGTCAAATGATGGTGTTTGAAAATAACTTAAAACAATCTCTTTGTGATTACATAGTTATTTTTATTACTTTTGGGTTTTTTAGCAATTACTTTTTTATGTGCACATCTTTATTTAATTGTGTTTTATAATTATCTAAGATGACTCTAACATAGATCCAAAGACAACTATGTAAAGTAAGGTCAAGTTTTCTTCCTTGACTCCTGAGCCCTGTACCCTGTCTTGTTCCTCTAAGTAATAATTATTTTTAGTTTATAGTTTATCTTTCCATTTTTTGAAAAATAAGTAGATACATAAATATATGTATATATGTATATACACATACACACATACAACCACACATATATTCATACAAATACATATATGTTTTTCTCCTTTCTTTTCTTATAAAAGATAGCAAACTATATACTGTTTTGAAATTTCCTTTTATCCTTCGGCATTATAGTAGTTTTTGGAAATATTGCACAATCTTTCTTTACAGATTAATAGTAGTCTCTAGTGTGGTTGAACTATAATTTATTTGGTCAGTCCCCTGTTTATGGGTGTTTGCACTGTTTCTAGTTATTATAAAGACTGTTGTACTATATAGCCACTTATATACATATTTTTATATTCTTGCTAATATTGTAGTATTGTTGGGTCAAAGCATAAATACATGTGCAGTTTTGCTAGATATTGCTAAATTCTCAAGCAAAATATTTGATTAAGAGCTTCTAATAAGATACACCATTCAGAGAATGAAAAGACATATCACAGCATAAGAAACAATACAGTATTTGCAACAAATATAACTGGCAGAGGGCCTTTATTAGGAAGGTGTTTGTATGTGTGATAAATCTTAAAAACCTGTAAGAAAGAGACAGATAACCTAGCTCGATAGGAAAATAGATTCAGTCTCATTAAAATTATAATATAGAACTTGAAAAGCAGACTTGTAATGCTGAAATGAAAAAGACTGCTAAAACTAACTACTGGTGAGAATATGAAACAATTGGAAAAGTTCTGAAAGTGTACATTGGTCTAATCCGTCTGGAAAACTATGACATGTAATAAAGCCAAGGACACACCTACTCAAGACTCAACAATCCCTCTCCTAGACAGAAGCGCAACTGAATGGTGTGTATATGGGCACCAAGAGACACATTCAAGGAGCTTTATGGTAGCATTGCACATCCAACCACATGATATCACCAGCAGTGTTTAATAAATTGCGGTGTATCCATAAAATGGATGGTTAAATAGCCATGGGCATGAATACATTGCTACAACATGAAGCTTTCAAATATTTGAGCAAAATAAGGCTGATACACAAATACATACTCTATAATTCCATGTATATAATGTACAGAAATCAGCCAAAACTGAATGATAGTGGTAGCAGCCAGAGGAAAGTTTATCTTTATGGGGAAGGACATGGTTGAGGTAGTGATTGAAAGGGAAGCAGGGAGGCCAGGCATGGTGGCAGGCTTGTAATCCCAGTACTTGGGGGGTTGAGATAGGAGGAGTACAGGTTTGAGGTCAGCCTCAACAACTTAGCAAGACCGTGTTTCAAAATAAAAAGGGGGGGGGCTGGAGTTGTAGCTCAGAGGTAGAATGCCTCTGGGTTCAATCCACAGTACAAAAAAAAAAAAAAAAAAGGAAGGAAGGAAGGAAGGAAAGGAAGGAAGAAAGGAAGGAAGGAAGGGAAATGGAAGGTGGGAACTCCCGGGTTGCCAATGATGTCTGTATTTTAACCTAGGTAGTAAATAAGTGGGTATTAGCTTTATTGAGATGTATTTTTATGCACTTTATACATGTGTGTTTTACTTCCCAATACAAAGCAAAAAAACCCAAAATATTTAAAAGAGATGTTTTTTGTTTTCAGTCTCTGCACAGATCTACATTTTCAGAAGAGGAAGGGAAAGTTTCCCTAGGAGTAATGAATATTCTTGCTCTCTGGTTGGAGTACCTTGGTTTTCATTTAGGTTCCCTACTTTTTACCATTGTGATTTTAGAAGTCTACTCACCTTTTTTGTGGCTCAGTTCTCTTACAAGGGAGATGGTAATAGTAACTGCCTCCTAAAATATTGAAGGTCAAATGAGTTGATAGACTGAATGTGCTTAGAACAGTGCTGATCACATACTGGGAGCTCAATACACACACACACACACACACACACACACACACACACACACACTCACTCACACACACACACGCCCCTCTTTCTCTCCTCCTTCTCTTTCTTTTCTTCTTCTTTATCATTATTCTTTCAGGCCACTATTAATTCAGAGGCCTAAGCTATCTTTTAAGGTAAGACGGGACATAGGCTCTCTCCTCTCTTAGGGTTCCAGCCAGGCTCAGCCTTGGAAGTCTTGTGTAGCGTGTCATGCTTTTCTTTAGAGAAGCATTATCAGAGCTTGATCCCAGGGCACAAGCTATTCCGCCAGATGTTCTGTATATGAGGCTGATGGTGAGGGTCCTAGTAGACCCAGCTGTTCCAAATGTGGTTCTCAAACTAATTGCCCTGATGATTACTGCCTAAGCCTCCGATTCCTCGAGTTGAGTGGCTTTGAGCTCGGGGCTTCTGCAGCGCGCCCTTTGAGCAGGACTCGGGTGTGTTGGAGCAGTGTTTTCTCTGCAGCGGCTTCTCTAGCCAATCCCAGCAATGTCCAGATAGTATAAATTTGTTAAGATTTTTAGTCTGTTGATTGCATTCCCTATGTTTTCTAGTATTATTATGCTTATGTCTCTTAAAATATGTCTACTTCTTTTTGTTATTTCAAGAGAACCCTGGTGAGAAGGAAGGGAGCAATAAGTGCCCACGTCACTATTTTGAACAGAGTACTCCTCTTCATCTTGCTATTTGTGTTGTGTGGTTGGCAATTTTTCTCCAATTATATATCCTCTGTCTTTGGATTTAGCCTAATTTCTGTTACTTTCCCTCCCCTCCTGACTAGGATTCCTTCTTTTTCTGGGTACCATTTATTCTACACGTCTTCTGGGTGCAAACCTGTATCGTGTGCCCTTAGTTGGGCACACAATGAATGTCTGAATAATTTTAACTAAATAAGCCATCTTCCTCTAAATAAGCTGTCTCCCTCTATTTCCTTTATGTATTTTTATCCAAGTCATTTTCCTCACACGTTACCATCTCATTTCTCCCATGGATTGTCAGTTGACACGAATGGTTAGTCTCTGGGAAAATACTGGTCTCTCATTCAGCTGTGGCCTTCTTCCCCTTGACTGCTGAGTCTCTTCCAATTTCCACTGATGGCTGAGAGAGTAATGTAATGGCTCACAGATTTCACCCGCAGTAATTCAATGGAGGTGTGGAGTGGTGGAGAAGACCTGCCTTTCAAATCACAAATTCTCAGAGGGCATAGTAAATGCAGGTTCAATTCAAGCTTGACTCGGTTTCGGTATTTCTGACACTTGATGTGGGGCCTGGCAGGAAGAACCTCTAAGCAGGGATGATCAACATCATCAAGTAGATGGCTGCACTCGCATTCGGGTTGGTCCCTCTGTTTTGGATAACAGGCCACTGAGGAAAGAATCTGACAAGTGCTAAATAGCAACCCAGGCCTCAGTCCAAACAAGCTAGGGGTTAAGACACAGATTTTGCTTCTGTAGGGGACAGAAGTGCAAAACAGTACCACAGCAAGATGAGACAAGCATAGCAGAGATAGAAAGAAGGCTCTGGGACACCGAGTGGCTGACCAGGACTCACCCAGACTCCATGCATTGATGTAGACGGGTTCTGAAAGTACCTCCAGGCCTGGTGAGGACTGATTTGGGCCAGGCTGAGCGTCATCTTGCAGAGTGAGGCTGGGGAAGGCAGGGGTAATGCATGTCACCTTCGTTCCTTCAGACTGAAAATCCTGTGGATTTTCTTTCAGTTTTTTTCCTTCTTTTTGGTACTGGCGATTGAACCCAGGGGTATTCTACCTCCGAGCGACACCCTCAGCCCTTCTTATTTTTTGTTTCTGAAACAGGATCTTGTTAAGTTACTGACAGTCTTACTAAGTTGCTGAAGCTGGTCTCGAACCTGTCATCCTCCTGTCTCAGCCTCCCAAGTACTGGGATCCCAGGAATGCCCACCAGGCCCAGCTCGGATTTTCAATGTAGTTCTATCTACAGCACCTCTTTGCATCTGAGCCTCTTTATTTGCGAATCAGAAGAGTCCTCACTCCTGAAGAAGGGGATGAGTGAAATTAGCATGCACAAGCTCCTCCCTCCAAGCCCCATCCCTGAGAGGAGCCAGTCTGAAGCAGAATCTGGGATCAAGCAGACCCAGGGATTGCAGCTGGATAGCACCGGCACTTTCTCCGCCTTGAATTTTTGTTTTAATTCTCTGCAATTTTGACAGATAGTGATACTACTGGGTGCTGACAGACCCTGCAGGCATGTCTTGCCAATTGCTCCTGCCAAAGCTGGAAGGTGAAAGAGCAGCAACAGATGTCACCCATAGCAGCTGCAGCCATCTGCTAGAAGATAAAATGCATTGCCAAGAATGGTGCTGGGGAGAGGAGAGGAAAAAGAGGACGCACTCCAACAAAGGAGCCAGTCGCTGTAGCTTAGAATCTGGAACACAGCAGAGCTAATGGGGTGGACTTTGTTTTCCTTTCCTAAGGTAACTCTCCACACCTCCCCATCTGCCACTCTGCTGTTTCCTGGCGGGCATTTAGATGGCAAGCAATGCCTCCCTTTCTTGAGAGTGCTGTAGAGAGTCTCAAACTATTAGGCTCTGCCTTCCAAGTTCAGATTAGGCCACCGTTTGACCCTCTGGCTCCCAGAGCTCTGGACTCATCAATTAAAATCAGTTCTCCTATTTCTTGATTCCTTTCCAATGCCAGTACAAAAGCTAATGCTGCTCCTGGTTAGGTCTCTCAGACGTAGAAGGAACCATGACTTCTCTATTAATATGCAGATCAATGAGGGCTATAAAAAGTCCTAAGCTGTTGGATAAGTCAAACTTCTCCAGATCTTAGTGTTCTCATTTCTAAAGTGGGAGGTAGAGTTAATAAATTCTAACATTTTTGAGCACTTAATAGGCATTAATTTAAGCACTATTTTTAATTGGTACATTGTAATCACACATTGTGATGAAGTTCAGAGCGATAGAGACATACATGCACACAGCACTTGGTGAGCTTCCCCAGGCTCCCACTCCGCTCCCTCCCCTTCCCCGTGCATGATATTGAGATTGGCATTGCTAATTTTGTATATGTACATCATGTCGATTAAAGTGCTTCCTTCATTACATCTTCCTCCCCCCACCCACCTGCCTCTCTTAGACCCCCTCTATCACTCCACTGGGGTTTCCCCTCCTTTGCCTGGAGTCCCTTTTGTATCTCAATTTATCCCTAGCTTCCACCTATGAAGGAAAACATATGACCCTTCATTTCCTTTTTGTGACTGACTAATCTCTCTTAGCATAATATTCTCTAGTTCCACAATTTAAGCACTTTGCTTAAATTTATTTACTCTTCATAAAAACTCTGAGAAGCAGGTACTGTTATCCTTATTTTACAGATGAAGAATTGGAGGCACAGAGATGTTAACAGTCCCACGCAGCTGAAAGTGGTAGAGCTAAGATTTAATACTGGGCAACTGGGCTCCCAATCTTATACTTCTATCTTATCTGCTGTCTCTGGAGGGTCCCTTCCAACTTTAAGATTCTCCAACTTGGGGCTGGGGATGTAGCTCAGTGGTAGAGTGCTTGCCTAGCTAGCATGCATGAGGCGCTGGGTTTGATCTCCAGTATCCCCCATCCTTTCCCCCCAAAAGATTTTCCTACTACTCTCCAACTTTCTTCAAGGGTCTGGTTTTTTCTTCTTGTCGCAGGGGACATCATTATTGGAGTTCAGGACTTCAAATAATTTCTCATTTCCCATCCCAGTAGGAATGTAGCAAGTTCATGTCTGTATTCCTAGAACTCTTTGTTTGCTAGATTCTAACCTTTTCATTACTCTCAGAAGCCCAGGACTGCCCATGTAGAGGTTCCCAGACTTATTTGACTTACCACCCCTCTTTTCAGAAAAAATAAAATTACTCAGCACTCCTCTGGGAATCTACCTTAAATGAATAAACACAAAGATGCAATAACAAGTTTCTGTTATTTTATGCATCTATATTTTGTCCCAGCATCCCTCTGGGGGTGGTATTGCCACTTTGGGATATTACCCCATGCCAGTCCTCCTCAATCTCCTCCTCAGATCAAATGTCAAAAGCGGCTGCTACCTTCAAGGCTTCCCAGCTGCATGATCTTACAGTACATGGTGAGCTCATTGCTTTCTAGCACACCCTTCTGTTAGAAACACTTGCATTCTTGTGTCGCTATCTTTCTACTTTACTTTGCCCTCCAATAGTTGCTGTTTTCATAAGGAAAATACGGTTTCATATTTGTTTTTCCTGACTGGCTTCCTGCAGCACATCCATGGAGCATCTACCTGGATTATGACAACCAGACATTGTCCACTCCAATTATTCCTGGCTTGCCCCCCCAATCTTGAACAATAAACAGGGCATCAGTTCCCGAACCCATTGCAATCCCCTTTTGTCTGTTGACCTAAATTGAATCCCCATTTTTTTTTTTTTGATACTGAGGATTAACCCCGGGGGCATTCTACCTTTGAGCTACACCGCCAGGTCTTTTTATTTTTGAAACAGGGTCTTGCTGAATTGCTGAAACTGGCCTCAAATCTGTGATCCTCCTGTCTCATCCTCCCAGGTACTAGGATTATAGGCATGCGCCACCATGCCCAGTATAGAATCCCCATTTTATAGATTAGTAAACTAAGTCTGAGAAAGGTTCCACCAGCTTCTGCAGGTCATGGCTAGAAAATGGCAGGGCTGGGACTAGACCTCATGATTGTTAATGCCTTAGAACTATCGACCAAACTGTCCTAAATGCATGGAATAACCTTCCTTACATTTTTTTTTTTTTGCAGTACTGGGGATTGAACGCAGGGGCGTTCTACCTCCGCGCTACGCCCCCGGCCCTATTTTTTATACTTTATTTTGAAACCAGGTCTCACGAAGTTGCGGAGGGCCTCACTAAGTAGAGAGAGAGAGAGAGAGAGAGAGAGAGAGAGACAGAGAGACAGAGAGAGAGACAGAGAGACACAGAGAGAGAGAGAGAGAAAGCTGAGGCTGGCCGCGAACCCGGATCCTCCGGTCTTCGCCTCCCAAAGTACTGGGATTACAAGCGTGCGCCACCATGCCCGGCTCCTTCCTTACATTTTACCTGACAAATCTCTACTTCTTTTTTCAAATAATATCTCAAGAACTATCCTCTCCATCTATCTTCTCCCTTGGTTCAAATTCTGTTTACTAGATTACCTAGCTTATGACACGTTCTTTCCACTTGTGTCTTATCTTTACAACAGGAAATGCTTTTTCTTTCCTCTCTGCCTCATGACCTGTGAAAGTGCACCCAGGTCTCTCCTCGAGGCTTGTCTTCTGACTAAAAACATCAAAGTGAGCCTCAGTGCACAGAAGCAGCACTTGTGCCCACAGTTATTAAGCTCCTTGTGTGTCTAGACCTGGGCCTGCTTTCACTCTTCCAGGCCTCCCCCAGTGAGCACGCGCTGCCAGCTTACCTCTGCACCCCATTTCTTTGAGACATCTTCACTTGGCTGAACACGCTGGCATCTGCAAGAGGGTTAGCAGGGCTGCCTTCCTCTCACTGTATAGTGGAAAAAACAGGTGCCTTGGAGCTAAAAGATCTGGGGTTCTGTGCCAGCTCTCTTGGCCTCTAACCTCTCCTTTTTTTTTTCTTTTTGCGGTACCGGGGATTGAACGCAGGGGTGTTCTACCTCCTTGCTACGCCCCCGGCCCTATTTTTTATACTTCATTTTGAAACCGGTCTCACGAAGTTGCGGAGGCCTCACTAAGTAGAGAGAGAGAGAGATGGGGGAGAGAGAGAGAGACAGGGAGAGAGAGAGAGAGAGAGAGAGAGAGAGCTGAGGCTGGCCGCGAACCTGGATCCTCCAGTCTCCGCCTCCCAAAGTACTGGGATTACAAGCGTGCGCCACCACGCCCGGTCTCTAACCTCTCCTTTAAATGTTGGGAATCAAAATAGTACATGATCTGTTTAAGTTGTGATGCTATTGTGGGCTCAAGTAAGATAATGAGGTGATGCATGTAAAAAGTATTTTGTAAAATATATATATAATCAGTCCTCATCATTTGTGGGTTCTGTTTGTAAATTTGTCTACTATCTATGCCAGGTGTGGTGGCACATGTCTATAATCCCAGTATTTGGGAGGCTGAGACAGGAGGATCACAGTTTTGAGGCCAGTCTCAGCAACTTAGTGAGACCCTCAGCAGTGTAGTGAGACCCTGTTTCAAAAAGGGCTGGGGGTGTAGCTCAGAGATAGAACAAAGAACGAAAGAATGAAAGGAAGGAAGGAAGGAAGGAAGGAAGGAAGGAAGGAAAGAAAGAAAGAAAGAAAGAAAGAAAGAAAGAAAGAAAGAAAAGAAAGAAAGAAAAGGAAAGAAAGATTGTTAAAATGTAGATCCCCAGGCCACAACTCAGGAGATGCGGACTGAGCCACTCCTGATTGAGGCCCAGGAGCACGGGGAAGCCCTGACACACAGGTTCCTGGAGTAGTGGGCTGGAGCTTGCAGGGTGTGAACAGTAATGGGGTTACCACAATAAAACAGGTCAGCCTTCTGGAGACTCTGGAACCTAATCTCTGGGTCCTTTCCCCTTGGTCTGGCCCAGATCCCTGTGGATCCGGATGTACTATCCGAATCTCTGATCGGAGCTGCAGGAACTAGACTTGGGCAGAGGCTAAGAGAGGAGAGGGAGGGAGAAGCCATCCTTGGTACCAGTTACCCCGGCCTGTCATTTCTGGAGAATCACAGACACATCCTCCTCTTCAACTGTTTACTAAATGGTCTCCTGAAACATGGGTGAGAAGACTGGGCATCAGAAGCAAGTTCTTGCTTTGCTAATTTTTCAGCAGTGCAAGTCCAGAAAAAGTACTCACCCTCTCAAATATTTCCCTTCTGGGAAAATGGAGATGACAGGTGTTATAAAGATTAGAAAAAGGACCGCAAAGGCTCCAAGCTCTGGAATATGGTAGGTGCTAAATAAATGATGTTCTCCCTCTCCTTCCCTCTTCCAACCTCCTGTAGATGGTGGGGGGGGGTGTCTTGTTTCCTGTCCATCTCTATGGCCCTGATCTGTGCTCCAAGTCCTGTATGAGTTAGCGTCTCTCTTCCTCCCTTTCCCCTTCCTTCTGTAACCTCTTCCATTGATTTAGAGCCTTTTGTGGGAGTGATCTTAACGTTCTGTGCTAATGTGATTATGGATAGGCAGTGCATCCCCCTTCAAGGTAATATTGTTTCATTTTACCAGGGATTTTCTGTAAATGGTTCTTGAGGATTTCCGAGTGTCTTGGGATGAGCATGGAGGCATCTCCCAAATCAACAGTTTGGGGGAGGCTGTCTTTGACCAGGACCCCCTCGTTTATCTCAATTGCATATTGTAAGGTGAGTTGGCTTTCAAGAGAACAGGCTGGGTTTCTGGATTTTGGAACATGCAGTCCTAATTATAAATCATGGCTTTACTGTTTACTGTGTCAAATAATTAGGCTGATAACCTTTCTGAGACTCAGGTTGCTCATCTGTAAAATGGGAATAATAAGCCTATCTTTTGGGGTTCTTGTGAAAATAGTGCAATATTTTGGTGAAATGTCTGGCTTGTACTACAAGATCAACAAATGGCACCTACTGTGTAAGACTGGTGAGAGGCTGAGCTGGTGATGGCTGCCAACTGGCAGGTTCAGTGAACATGAGCTAGTTTTCATAACACTAGTTGTGCTGACTAGTTTCACTAGTTTTCATAACTAATTTTACCAGTTTTTACATCTAGTTGTGACAGCCTTGTGCCATGCTAATTTAAAGATGAGTCATAAGCCATTTTTTCTCTACAAACAAAAAATCAACATTTGAGACCATTTTTTGAACATTATTCTCTTTTGCATGTTTTCTGTTATATTTTCTTGAGTGGGAGAGAAAAGTATGAATTGACAGCCATTTATTGGGAAAGCATGCATATGCGAATATATCTTACTTATGAATATCTTTCATTGTGTATATTAAAGTGGAAAAGAAAGTTGGAAGTCGCTGCATCAAGCCAGGTCAGAGCCGGCTTGTCTGATGGGTACTGAGCACACCCCGCAAGGCTTCCCTCCTTGTCCAAGCAAGTGCGTCACTCCTTGGACAGTTGTAGGAGCCGCATAGCTCCCTTTATACACCCATGCTATATTCTTGTCCCAGCTTTCTCTGCACTCCAGTTTTGGTTGGAGTGAAGCCATTGTCTGGATCTTTCTCTGGGCACAGACTCGTTGCAACTTTGGCTCTTTGGTGTTGCTTGTCCTGGAGAGCCCTGAAGTCCTCAAATGGCCACATGACTGGGAGTCCTGGTTTTACTCAGCTGGGCTTTCTTATCCTGTGATACTTGATCTTCAAACCTATTAGTAGAATGAAATCAGTTTTAGGAATAGGACTTATTTTCCCTCAGAATAAGCAACATTCCTCTTTCCTCTCCTCCTGGCAAGATTCATTCAGATCAAGTGATCTCTGAGCTTTTATTAAAAACAGAGAGAAAGCAAGAGGCCACCATAAATGATTCACCTGTGTCAGGCTGAGCTGGACAGAACGTCTTTTAGAATCTAATGTGTTGTTTTGCCCCATTGTTGATCCCTCTCTTCTGACTTGTCTTTATGACTCAGAAATAGGTACATAGTAGCCAGCAACCACAAGCTTCCTTGATATATAAACAAGTAACCAGAGAATTTCATGTATGTTTAATCTGATTCCAGTGAGATTAAGCAGAGGGAGGCTTCTTTAAGAGAAATTGGAGGCAATTGTTTAGAAGGTTTCGAGATTACACTAGATAAAACAAAAGCAACATGAGTAGTAAATTCGAAATCTATGATTTGTAGCCGTATTTAACTTGTTTCCCCTGTCTCCCCCAGCCCCACTTTAATTCTGAGGGATGAACAAATGTGGAATCAGAACACTTTTCATTGTGAAGGATCTTATTAGGCCAGTTTGTTCCATTCTAATAAAAGACAATATATTTTTATTTGTAAATAAATTAGATTGGGGAGCTACATACCATTAGGCAAAAATTAATAAATTACATCAATACTGAGGATTTCTGTTCAAGGAAGTACACTGTGACAGAATTAACAGAAATGATAGACTGGGAAGAGAAGTTTGTGATGTCTAGAATAAAAAAGCAATTAACATCTAAAATATACAAGGGGTTCCTCTATTCCAATAGGTGAAAAGATTGGAACCACAGCAGTGTATGGGCAAAAAAACAAAGAAACCCAAATGTTTTAAAAATAAATGTGATGGCTCAAACTTGCCAATAATCAGAGATGTGAAAATTAAAACAACCACTTCAGTTTTTTAAAATCTGGGTGTAAATTAAAGAACATCAAGAGTCTGCAAAGATGCGGAGAACAGGACCCTTATCCATGACTGATGGGACTGTGAGCCAGCAAAGGCATTGTGTGACGCCATCTGGCAGCCCTTAATAAATGAAGTTAAGGCTGCCTCTGCCTCGTGGCCCAGCAACCCCATTCCTAGGATAGTATCCCAGAAGCATCCTTGTGTATGTTGCAAGGGGACCTGGCTGAGCAGTTTCAACAGCTCTGGTACTGAGGAGCTGGGCGGGCTCTGTGGTGGATGCTCTCTCTGTGGACAATTCAGCAGCAGTGAGGAACAAGAAACAGACACAGCATTAGAGATTAACCTTGAAAATCAAATGCTGTGTGACAACAGTAAAGCAAATGTATATAAAGGTATTACTACCAATCTTACTAACATGTACAGGGAGAAAGGAAGGGGGGTATAAAAAGGGGTGAGATATAAAAAGAAAGACACCAAGTACTATGTGCGTGTATGTTTGTATCACTTTGAATCTCACTATGATGTATAATTACAATGCACCATTAAAGGTTAAAAAAATAAGAAAGCTATGTACCTAAAAATCTTCTAAATACATTAGAAGTTTAGGTTAAATATATGAGAGAAGCCTATCATTTTATTAGCACAAAACTTTTTCATAAATCAAATAATTATCACCATGTTTTATTTATTTATTTATTTAAAATTTTATACTTCTGTTTGTGCTTGCAATTATATACCTTAGTGAGGTTCAAAGTCATACAAAGAAACATGCACACAGGTCTTGGTGTGTTTCCTTTCAGGTCCCACCTGTTACCCACCCTTCCTCATATATATAGTGAAATTAGTAGTGATACCTTCATACATGCGCGCAGCATAATATGAACTGTTTCTTTGAACTGTTTCTCCTACCCACTTCCTTTCCACAACCTCTTTCATTCTTCTACTGGTCACTATCCTCAATTATCTAAAGTCCCTTCTGTTTCCCATTTTCTTTCTAGCTCCCACATATGAGAGAAAACATTTGACCCTTGACTTTCTTAGACTGGCTGATCTGACTTAGCATAATATTCTCTAGTTTCATTCATTTTCCTGAAAATGACATAACTTTGTTGTTATTTATGGCTTAGTAAAATTCCATTGTGTATATTTACCACATTTTCTTTATCTATTCATCTGCTGGCAGATACCTAAGTTGGTTCCATAATTTGGCGATTGTGAATTGTGCTGCTATAAACATGGCTATGCACATATTGCTACAGTATTCTAACTTTATTTTGGAAAGATACCAACGAGTGGTATAGCTTGGTCATATGGTGGTTCCATTTCTAATCTTTTGATGAACCTCCATACTGATCTCCATAGTGATTGTACTAAATTGCAGTCCTGCCAACAGTATATAAGTTCTTTTTCCCCCTCACATCCTTGCCAGTATTTATTATTGTTTGTTTCTTGATCATTGCCATTCTAACTGGAGTAAGATGGAATGTTGGTGTAGTTTTGATTTGCATTTCCCTGAATGCTAAGGATGTTGAACATTTTTCACATATTTATTGGTCATTTGTATTTCTTCTTTCAAGAAATGGCTATTTAGTTCGACTGCCCTTCTTTTGGATTGGGTTGTTTTTTAGTGTTAAGTTTTTAAAAGTTCTTTATATATTCTAGATATTAGTCTCCTGTCAGAGGAGTAGCTGGCAAAGATTTTCTCCCATTCTGTAGGCTCTCTCTTCAGATTTTTGATGGTTTTCTTTGCTGTGCAGAAACTTTTCAACTTGATACCATACCATTGATTGATTCTCAGTTTTATTTCCTGAGCTTTGGAGTCTTATTGAGGGGGTCTCTACCATTACATGTATGTTGGACAGTCAGTCCTACGCCCTCTTCTAGTAATTGCACAGTTTCTGGTCTAATTTCTAGACTATATTTGTTTTTTACTTTGACTTTTTGTACTCAGATTATATTAATGCAAAACGTATTGGCATTTTCTGAATAACAGAGGTAATGCCCATTTTGATGAAGACCTTCAAAATAATCTCAAAGATTTTATCATATGCCTCATTTTTTTCAGGGAAGATTACTGAGGGATGATGAAGTTACAAGAAACAAAATACAGGTGAGCTGTAATGGCTTTTTCCATGTGTGTGCTAGAATTTGCAAAGTAGGCACTATCTTCTTCATGTAGATTTCCTAAAGATGGATTAGAAGAAATAAACTGACATATGTCTATGTGGTAGAAACCCATTCTTATCCTAAATGAAATAAATAGGCATCATGCCTAGTGGAGTATGCAGACAGGAGACAGGTACAAAGAGTGCCGCCTGGCAGAGATGAAAGCTGGGCTGGCATGGGCCAGGGCCATCTCAGATGGATGCCAGAGAGGCAGAACATCTTCATGAGGGTCACTACAAATAGCAGTACCTATGGCCCAAAATGCTTGATATGAACTCCAAAGCAATTACTGAAGTGACTGGCACCATTTAAATTAGGGTACCAGAATCATCTACCAAGAAGTTGAAATGACGGCAGCACTATTTTCAAGGTATGAAGACATAAATCTCAGTCGGTGATTTCTATTAAAGGGTGACATTCACCTGTCATTTCAGGATGATTTAGCATCTGCGCATCATTCAGGAGTAAGCCCATTCAGGTCTAACACTGATTTTGCAATGTGAGTGCCTCACATGTCTGAGCTAAAGACTCCATTGCATTCAGCTCAGTTCAAGGCAGTGCTGTGGGGCCAGCGACTGGCAACAGCTGTGCAATCTATGGGATCGTATGTCATTCACTACATGGTGGATATTTATCACTATTTGACACCCAGGATCTTCTTTTCCTTGGAAATGTATTAGTCTGTCTTCCTCAATAAAAGT
This sequence comes from Glis glis, assembly GCA_004027185.1. Taxonomy (NCBI): domain Eukaryota; kingdom Metazoa; phylum Chordata; class Mammalia; order Rodentia; family Gliridae; genus Glis; species Glis glis. The sequence goes on from PVJS01000974.1 coordinate 75,055, forward strand.
TTAAAATGCAAGATGTGCAGATATCTGGTTTCCCATCCCCCTTTGCCATTAGGCACATACCGCCTGGGCTCCTCCACCCATCAGATGCAGCTACTTTGAATCTTGAATCAGGAAGTAAGAGTGCTAAGAAGCTGGGATGGAGAAGCATGAGGGGTAGAAATATCAGTCTTTAGAGGCAGCAGTAATATCAGTGCAATGGGTGTCCTCACTCTCGGGTGCCGATGGTGGTGGTGGATGCAGCTGGGGTATCTATGTTCTAGAGGAGACAGTGTCCTGAGTCATCAGGTTTCATGGTATGGGTATTTTGGCTGTGGGCCAGGTTAATGTATCAGCTTCCCTTGTTCTTGACTATTTTCCAAGTCTTGATTTCCTGGCAATTATGAACTACCCAGTCTTCAATAAATATATTTTCTGCTTATGTCAGCCAGGCTTGGTTTCTGTTGCAGCCAATAGAGATGTCTGGTATAGGATGCATGCACAGATGTCAGATGGTAATTGCTTTTGGGAATCAAGTATGGGGGCTGTGGCTTGTCATGGTTTGTTTCTGAAAAGGTTTAAAATCACTTTATAAATAGTTTGTAATCGCTGACTTTGGGATTCTGTGATTTCAGTGTCACATCTTTAAGTTATTCACTAAATCAACATTTGATGAACACCCACTATGTGCTAGGCATTATGCTGCACAGTGGGGATATAAGAACAGGTAGCTCCTCATCTCACAGTGCTCACTATTTGAGAAGGGAAATGGACGAGAAAATGGGCAGTTGCAATACAGTTACTGTGATAGTACAATGAACTACAGGAGTATCCCAGAAGGTCATCTATCCCAGCCTAATGGGTAGTAGTTCACTGTATGTAGTATATCTTTACATGAATGCTGTGCTTTTGTCTTAAACATATCTTAATTTTCTACCTTCTTCCCCTTTATTTCATCTTTATTTTTATATTTCCATTATGACATAATTATTTTCCAAATCATCTATACCTATACCTGGAGGGTAACTCTTTTGTCTTCATTCTCTGTGTTTACTTAGTTACAAAGTTGCAAACTAAGGACACACACACGCGCACACACACACACACACATACACACACACACACACACATGTATCATCTGAAACAATAGTTTCATGAAATAGTTTATGTGATGGTCTTTATTATTTTCCATTCTATTTTATTTTGTGTTTTATTTCCAACCAACTAATTTCATGACCAACTAATGTTTTATTAGCCATTTTTGACCAACTTCACTCCCTTCTACATATTCAAACTGTTACTTCCAACAGGATTCTTTATTTTTATTTAAGCATGACTCCCTTGCCTTAAGAGCAACACCATCAACACAAACAACCCTTCTCTCAGCTCACTTTCTCCTGATCTTGAGCCTTCCTTTCTCATCATAGCTCATAAGATCTCCATTTTCTCCTTCATTTACTTAAATTTAGCTTTCATCACTTGTATGCTACAGGAACTTTTTCTGAGCTCACTAGCTACCTCCATTTTCTGAAGCCAGTGAATATATTTAGACTTTCTCTTGCTGAGATCTCCCTTCTCCAGAAACACTCCTTAGCATGGTTGCTGTGACCCCCCACCTACAGCTTTTCCTTTTATTTCTCCGGTCTCTCCTTATTATAGGTCTTCTTTTTAGGCTCATCCTCCTCCATCTGGCCATTCAAAATTCCTCAAGTATCCAACCTAAGTTTTTTTTTCTCATTCTGTGGTCTCATTATGCTACAGCTTTAATTCCCACACACATCTGATGTCTTCCAAATGGACAGCTCTTGCCGCAGAGTTTCTCAACCTTAGCACTATTGACATTGGGGGCTGGATAATTCTTTGTTGTTGGGGACTATCCTATGCATTGTAGGATATTTAGCAACATCTGGCATTTACCTACTAGATACAAGCTACAAACTCTGCCTTCCCCCAGTAGTGACTGCCAAATGTCTTCAAATGTTGTCAGTTGTCCTCTTGCAGGAGCTGGGGGAGGGGTGTTGACCGAGAATCACTATGCTGCCTTGACTTATCATCTGGGAATGAGGCTTCATTTCCAACAACATAGCTGACATTTCCACTTGGATGTTTCAACAACACATCCAAATTCGCTATGTCAAGTTTGAATTTACTATCAATGTGGGTCAATTTATCTATCAACCCTGGTCCTTTCATAATCCATTTATCCAGCGCCTCAAGCCTGAAAGCTAAGATGCTTGACATCGTTCTGTCCTTTACCACCATAATATCAAATTTATTATTGAGTTTAGTCTGTTTAATCTGCCCGACATCTCTCTCGAATCTATCCATCTTTCTCCTCTCCTTTACCTACTTTCCTGATCGCCCTTTCTTTAATGCCATTACCACTCTACTGCATCCAAGCTCAAACTTTGGAAATCACTGGACATCCAAAAGCCCTTTATTCTTTCCCTCTGCAAAATTTTTCTCGTAAAAAAATTTCCAAAGTCTATTTTTCTCCTCAGTACTAAACCTCCCCATTTCACACATGGATTGTACCAATAGTCTTCTTATTACTCTCTCTGGCTCCCTTCTAATATACATATAAGCCCAGATAGCTCTCATTTTATTTTTATTTTCTTTTTAAATTTATTTTAATATTTTTATTGGTACAATGTAATTATGCATCTTACTTAGATATACAGTAACTGGAAATTGCATGAACTTAACACTTGGTGTATTTCCCTCCGGAAAGCACCCCACTCCCTCCCCTTCCCCATACATGTCATTGGTATTGATAATTTAATATATCTACAGAACATTATTTAAACTATTACCTTTATTATGTATCTATCCCCCCTCCTACCTCCCCTAAGCCCCCTTCATCACTCCACTGGAGTCTCTACTCCTTTATCTGGAGTGTCTTTTGTTACCCAATTTCTTTCTAGTTTCCACATATAAGAGAAAACATACAGCTATTCACTTTCTGAGACTGACTGACCTCACTTAGCATAATATTATCAAGTTCCATCCATTTTCCTACAAATGACATGATTTTGTTCTTCTTTATAAGCCCAGAGATCTCTTGCTGAAATTCTGTTCATAATTTTAAAACTCCATGTTATTTTGTTCATTCCTCTACTCAAGAACCAAAATATTGATCCTGAAATTCTCTTTAAATTCTCCACCTTGAATTTTATAGCACTTCTGAATGTGGTACCTCTCAATGGCCTCCTACTGACCCCCACCCAAATATGCCTCCTGCTACTGTCACACTGATCTCCTCACTCGTCTGGGTATTTGCACACATTCCCCTGTCTGCCACTCTACCTCCTCTCTTCCACCCACTGAAGACTTCATCTCTGAAGGAAAGCGCAGTCAGTCTCCCCCAGCTAATCTAGTCCATGGAGTGTTCTCTTCTAACTAATCTCCTGATTATACTTTTAGTTAATACCAAATTTGCTCTTAATGGTTTAATTTGTTTTTAATTTCATGCACAGTAGGTTTTCCACACCTGCCTTGATTACAGGTTGATTGAAAGCAAGTTTTCCGCCTTACATGTCATCTGCATTTTCCATTTCATTGATCAGCATGACTGGCACATAGTGCACACTTAACAAATATTTTAATACATGTTAGTAGGCATTAAATACCTTCTAGAAAGGCAGAGAACCTCTTTAAGTCATCTCTCTTCCTCCTGGAAGTTCTTTGTCTATCTTTCCAGACTTCCCTCTTTTTACTTTTAAACCTCATTGTATTATTGTAAACTCATAGAAATAAATATAAAGTGCTGATTTTTAAAAATGAACACAAACACCCATGTCCTGATTTCACCTTACTTCAATGACATTAAAAAATGGTTGCAGTAAAGATTTAAATGTCTTTATTTAAAAATTCTGATGAGGCTTCTAGACTCATTTTCTGTGGGGTGTGTTTTAATATTTGAAGGTTAGAAAGGTGAACTCATGCTGAGTACCGTGTATGAAAACAGCCTACTTTTGCTAAGCATATTACTTTGGAAGCAATTCCATGTTGGACTGAGGAAAGGTTGTGCTGGCTCTCAGAGGAGGCGGCTGAGGGGAAACTGCAGTTTCTGCTGGTGAGATGCCAGGTACCCATCCAAGCTCATCAATCAATATTGGATGTCAGAAATGAGATTGAATGTCCTGATTGCTCTGATACTGGCCAGGGAAATGAAGATATCTTGGAGAATGGGCAGAAGCAGAGAAGGATTTGGGTTTAACACCATCCCCCAGAGATGGGTTCTGTAATACTTAGGACCGTGTTTTATACTGACTCGCAAATACTCTTGAAGGAACGCTTTATGCAAATACCATCCTATCCAATAAATGGGATGGTATCTGTTTTTTCAAAAGAAACACATGTTGTGGGCTCTTTTCCTGATTTTGGATATAGATGAACAAGGTTCATATTCAGACTTTACCTTTACCTCGTACCTAACATGTGCCAAACAATGCTATTTTTTGCTTTCACATCTTTTATCTACTTGGCTCAGGAATATTTCAAAGGATGTTGACATTTCCATTCGACAAATAAAAGAATTGAGGCTCAGAAAAAGTTGCACAGCTTATTGAAGACATCTTGTAGGAATCAGGCTCCTTGATTCAAATGAATTTTTTTTGTTTTGCTTTTTTTGACTCCAGGTCTCATATTTGTTCCTCTCTGACCTGGACAAAGTCTTGTAAACCTGCCAAGTCCTATAAAAATAAGGCCTTTTTTAGCCTAAAAATAACCACAACTGCTCCAAGTAATGAGAGTAGGTTATTTTTCTTAATTATTATGTTAATTGTACATATTTATGAAATATACTGTGATAACTTATTACATGTATGCAGTATATGATGATCAAATCAGGACAGTTAGCACTGCTGTCTCTTTAAACATTTAAAAACTTATTAACATAATAATTGCACCTATGCCTGGGGTATAGTGTGGTATTTCAATGCACACGCACATGCGTATTGATCAAATCATCATAAATAATATTTCCATCTCTTTGTCATTACTTTTGTTTGGAAATTTCAAGTTCCTCTTTTCTAGTTATTCATAAAATATATGATTTTTGTATGTGTGTGCTGGGGATTAAACCCAGGGCCATTCTACCTCAGAACTATACCCCTAACCCCATTTTATTTTTTATTTTGAAACAAGGTCTCACTAAGTTGCTGAGAGCCTTGCTACATTGCTGAGACTGGCTTGGATGGAACCTGCAATCCTCCTGTCTCAGCCTCCTAATACTGGGATTACAGGCCTGTGCCACCATGCCCAGCCAATAATAGGTTCTTAAGAACTATAGTCACCTCAGTGTGCTATAGAACACTAGAACCTGTTCTTTTTGTATTTTAGTACCCATTATACAATCTCCATCTCCCTCTTTAAGCCATTCCCAGCCTCAAGTAGTCACCTTAAAATTGACTTGTTTTTAAGCTTCACAAATAACATTAATAGACACATGTCAAAAGAAGAAATTCAGCCAGACAGTGGTGCATGCTTGGTGGTACACTCCAGTAATCCCAGTACTTGGGAGGCTGAGACAGGAGGATTGCAGGTTCAAGGCCAGCCTTTGCAACTTAGTGAGATCGTGTTTCAAAATAAGAAAATAAAATCAGGCTGGGGGTGTAGCTCAAGGGTAGAATGCCCTCCGGTTCAGTCCCCAGTACTCCTACACACACACACACACGAGAAGAAGAAAAAGAAATTCAAATGGCCAACAAATTTGAGAGCATATTCTGTGGTTATGTTTTTCATAGAGAACTCAGTAGGGTGAGAGCCATATGATTTCAGGCCACAGAAACTGACTTTTCTTGGAATCTGGTCAAAAAAAATTTTGTGGCATGTGAGCTCACACACTTGCCTGACCCCTGAAGGCATCTGAGTTTGAATTTATGATTAAAGTCTTCATAATCCCTTACAATTTCCCTTTGGCACTTAGTAGTTTCATTGAAGATTTCTGTCCCCACCACCACAGGACAGTATAACCCTATAACTGGTTAATTTCACCCCAGGCTAGACTTTGCTAGGTGCAGGGGACAGATTGGAGGCTGGAGGCTAAGATACAGTTCTTTGTCTGCAGAGCTCACAGAGTAGGGAGGGAGATATATATATATATGTGAATATATATATATATATATATATATACACACACATATATATACATATATATGTATATCATATATAATTATATGATATATAATATATATTACATACCACGCAACACGAGGGATATTCACAGGCAAAGAGCTACACTACATTAATGGTATCTATAGGTAAAGAAGGAAGGATTCAGTGGCACACGTAACTTAGGGATTATGTCTTGAAACTGGAGAAGTTTTCCAAAGAAATAGGCAAGAAAGGACAATACTGATGCATGCAAAAGCATAAACATATTAAAGTTCGTGGCCTGATGGAGGAAGAGCAGCTTCTGGTTGTGGTTGTGGCAGCAGTTGCATAGGAATCATGGTAAAAGTTGAAATAAGAAAGGAAATTTTTTATAATAAAGGAAAATTTATTCCAAAGTCTTTAAAAAAAATCTGATTGCTTTATCAGTGAGTTTTCCCAAACATATAGGTTAGAGATAGTATCAATCTCACAAATTGTGTGCAGAAAATTGAATAGTATATAATACTTTCTATCTTATTCTGTGCAGCCAGAAGTAACTTAGTACCCCATAATGACCAAGATATTAAGATATTACAAGAAAGATATACTACAGACTGATGAATAAAACTGGAAAAATTGTACAATGTGAAAGAAGCCAGTCAGAAATGATATGAATTCATTTATACAGATATCTACCATAAGAAATCCATAGAGACACAAGATAGATTAGTGCTTGCCAGAGTTGGGGGGAAGGAGGGAGAAATGGAGAAAAACTGTAAAAGTATGTGGTATTTCTTTTATGTATATTATATATATATATAAGTAATAATCATATATTTTGTTTAATGTGTCAATTATACATACTAATGGGTTTTAGTGTGATATTTGAACACCTGGATATAGTATGCATGAATCAAATCCAGCCTCTCTCTACCCACACTTCCCAACCTCTAATAATCACTACCCTACATTCAGGTTGATTTTTTTAGTTTCCACAGATGAGAGAGATGCAATACTTGTCTGTGTTTGACTGATTTCACTTAGCGTAATTTCTTCCAGTTGCATCCATTTTGCTATAAATTAAAGGATTTGAAGCAGGGCGTGGTGGCACATGCCTGTAATCCCAGTACTTGGGAGGCTGAGACAGGAGGATAATAGGTTCGAGGACAGCCTCAGCAAGTACTGAGACTCTCATCAACTTAGTGAGACCCCGTTTCAAAATAAAAATAAAATAGGACTGGGGGTATAGCTCGGAGGGAGAATGCTCCTGGGTTCAATCCACAGTACTACACAAAAATAAATAAATAAATTATAGGATTTGATTCTTCTTTATGGTGGAATAATACTCCATTGTGTATATATACACCACAATTTCATTATGTGTTCATCTGTTGATGGCACCTAGGTTGAGTTCGTATCTTAGCTACTGTGAATAGTACCCACAGTAAACATGGTCAGGTAGGTATCTCTTTGATATGCTGCTTTAATTCCTTTGGATACATACCCAAATGTAAAATAGCTGTATCATACAGTAGATATATTTTTAGCTTTTTGAGTAACCTCCATACTGCTCTCCATAATGACTGCACTAATTTACATTTGCACCAACAGTGTATGAGAGTTCCTTTTTCTCCATATCGTCATCAACATTTTTGTCGTTGTTGTTTTTATAACAGCCATTCTAACAGGGGTGAGATGATACCTCATTGTGGTTTTATTTGCATATCCCTGATGGTTAACGATAAAGCATTTTTCATACATATTGTTGGCCATTTGTATTTCTTTTGAGACATATCTATTCAGATCATTTCCCCATTTTTAAATTGGATTAGTTGTTTTTGTTTCTATTTTAGTTCCTTATATGTTCTGAATATTAACCCTCTGTCACATGGGTAGCTGGCTAAGATGTTCTCCCATTCCGTCTGCTGTCTCTTCACTCTGAGGATTGTTGCCTTTGCTGTGCAGAACTTCATTGTTTCATATAATCCCACTTATCTATTTTTGATGTGGTTTTCAGTGCTTTTGGAGTCATATACAAAGAGTCATCAACTATTCCAAGTGTTTCCCCTATGTTTTCTTCTAATTGTTTGTTTCACATCTTACATTTAGGTCTTCAGTCCATTTTGAGTTGAGTTTTGTATATAGGGTGAGAGATGGGAGTTGAATTTCAGTCTCTGCATATGGATATCATTTTCCCAGCACCATTGATTGATGAGGCTGTCCTTTCTTTAGTGTAGGTTTTGTTGCTTTTGCCAAGAATCAGTTACTGTAGGCATGGGTTTATTTCTGGAATCTCTATTCTGTTCCATTGGACTATATGTCTGTTTTCATGCCAGTATCATGCTGTTTGGGTTAGTATGGTTCTGAAATATGACTTAAAATCAGGTGTTGTGATACCTCCAGCCTCATTCTTTTTGTTCAAGATTACTTTGGCTATTTGGGGCCTCTCGTGCTTCCAGGTGAGTTCTGGGATTGTTCTTTCCTAGTTCTGTGAAGAGTGTCATTGATACTTTGATGGGGATTGCTTTGAATCTGTAAGTTGCCTTGGAAAGTATATGTATTTTAACAATATTAATTCTATCAATCCATGAATATAAAGGATCTTTTTCACTTTTTGTATGTTTTCAGTTTTTTATCAGTATCTTGTAATTTTCATTGTAGAGATATTTCACTTCCTTGGCTAAATTTATTCCCAAGCATTTTTTTGTAACTATGGTGAATGGGATATCTTTTCATGAATTCTTTCTCAACAGTCTTGTTATTAGTATATAAAATGCTACTTATTTTTGTATGTTGATCTTGTATTCTGCAACATTATTGAATGTCAGTTTCAACAGTCTTTTGGTGGTGTCTTTAGGTTTTCTATGTATAGAATCATATCTTCCGCAAACAAGAATGGTTTGACTTCTTCCCTTTCTTTTTTTATGACTCTTTTTGTTCCTCTTGCCTAATTTTCTGGCTAAAACTTCCAGTACTCTATTGAATAATAATTATGAAAATGGACATCCTTGACTTATTCCACATATTAGGGAAAACACCTTCAGCTTTCTTCCTTCCACTATGAAGTTAGCTAAGAGTTTGTCATATATAGCCTTAATTATGTTGAGGTATGATCACTCTACAGTCAATTTGTTCAGGGTTTTTATCATGAATAAATGTTCAATTTTATCAAATGCTTTTTCTGTATTGAGATGATCATATGATTTTTATCTTTCAGTCTGTTGATGTGATGTGTTATGTTTGTTGATTTGTATATGTTGAACCATCCTTGCAATAAACCTAGCTTGATTATAGTGAAATGTGTGAGTGTGTGTGTGTGTGTGTGTGTGTGTGAAGGGCTGGGAGTGTAGCTCAGAGGTAGAATGCCTCTGATATACATACATATATATATATATATATATATATATATATATGTGTGTGTGTGTGTATGTATATATGTATATATGTATATTTATTTATTCCCAGTACTTGGAAGGCTGAGACAGCAGGATCACAGGTGAAGTCAGCTTCAATAACTTAGTGAGACCCTGTTTTGAAATAAAAAAGGTCTGGGAGTATAGCATGGAGGTAGAACACCCCTGAGTTTAATCCCTAGTACCAAAAAAAGTTTGATAGAACTTAGCAGTAAAGCCATCTTGTCTTGGAATTTTTAATTGGGAGGCTTTTTATTACTGATTCATTTTCAGTACTCATCATTGTTCTGTTCAGGTTTTGTGTATCTTTATGGTTCAGTTTTGGTAGGTTAAAATGTTAAGAAATGATCCATTTTTTCTAGGTTTTCCAGTTTGTTGGCATATCCTTTTTTTGTTATAGTCTATAATGATCTTTTGTATGTCTGTGGTAACAGTTGTAATGTCTCAGTTCACATCTCAAGTTTTATTATTTTTTCTGTGTGTTATTAAAATACTTTTATTGATGTATTATAGTATCACATCATAATGTAGTTCAAAGTGATAGTGACACATATGCACACAGCACTTGGTGAGCTTTGCCCCAGCTCCCTCCCCACTCCCTCTTCCCCATACAGGAGATTGACATTGGCATTCTCACATATGTACATAAGGTCGATGGAAGTGATTCCTTCATTGATCCTCCCTATCCTCTCCCCTCTCCCTAGACCATCTTCCTGTCTGCACTGGAGTTTCTCCTCTATTATCTGAAGTCCCTCTGGTATCCCAGTTACTCCCTAGCTTCGCATATGACAGAAAACATATGACCCTTCACTTCCTGTGACTGAATAATCTCTTAACATAATGTTCTCCAGGTCCATCCATTTTCCAAAAAATGACATTATTTTGTTCTTCTTTATTGCTGAGTAGAATTCCATTGTGTGTATATCCCACAATTTTGCAATCCATTTATCTGCTGGTGGACACCTAGGTTGGTTCCATAATTTGGCTGTGGTGAATTGTGCTGCTATAAACATGGATATGCATACATTACTATAATATTCTGATTTCAGTCCCTTTGTAAAGATACCCAGGAGTGGTATAGCTGGATCATATGGTGGATCCATTCCCAATTTTCTGAGGAATCTCCACACTGATCTCCATAGTGGCTATACTAATTTGCAATCCCACCAATGGTGTAGAAGAGTTCCAATTTCCTCACATCCTCACCAGTTTTTATTGGTTTTTGATTTCTTGATGATTGCCATTTTGATTGGGGTTAGATGGAATCTCAGTGTAGTTTTGATTTGCATCTCCCTGATTGTGAATGATGTTGAACATATTTTCATGTATTTATTGACCATTTGTACCTCTTCTTTTGTGAAGCGTCTATTTAGTTCAATTGCCCATTTCTTGATTGAGTTATTTGGTTTTTGTAGTGTGAAGTTGTTCAAGTTCTTGGTATATTCTAGATATTAGTCCTCTATCAGAGGGATAACTGGCAAAGATCTTCTCTCATTCTGTAGGATCTCTCTTTACACTCTTGATAGTTTCCTTTGATGAGCATAAGCTTTTTAGGTTAATGCCATGTCACTTATTAATTCTTGTTTTAATTTCCTGAGCTTTAGGGGATCTTGTTGAGGTTGTTTCTACCTGTTCCTATATGTTGGAGTGTTGGACCTATGCCCTCCTCTAGTAGCTTCAAAGTCTCTGATCTAATTTCCAGGTCTTTGATCCATCTTGAATTGACTCCTGTGCAGGGTGAAAAGTAATGATTTAATTCCATTTTTCTACAAATGGATAACCAGCTTTCCCAATACCATTTGTTGAAAAGGCTGTCTTTTTCCAACATATGTGTTTGGCACCTTTGTCAAAAATCAATTGGCTATATATGTGGATTTGTTTCTGTACTTTCTATTCTGTTCCATTGCTCTGTGTCTGTTTTTGTTCCAAAACCATGTCATTTTTTATTACTACAGCTCTGTATTATAATTTGAAGTCAGGAATTGTGATGTCCCCTGCATGGTTCTTATTGCTGATAATTGCTTTGGCTATTCTGGGTCTTTTGTTTATCCATATGAAATTTATGACTGATTTTTCCAGGTCTGGGAAGAATGACATTGGTATTTTGATAGGGATTGCATTGACTCTGTAGATCACTTTTGGTAGAATGGCCATTTTGAAAATATTTATTCTGCTTGTCCAAGAACAAGGGAGATCTTCCTGTCTTCTAAGATCTTCTTCAATTTCTTTCTTTAGTGTTTTATAATTTTCGTTGTTGAGGATTTTTACCTCCTTAGTTAAGTTTATTCATAGGTATTTTATTGTTTTTGAGGTTATTATGAATGGAATTGTTTTCTGGATTTTTCAGTGGATTCATGGTTGGCATATAGAAAAGCTACTGATTTTTTTTGGTTGACTTTGTATCCCTCTGCTTTGCTGAATTTGTTAATCAGCTCTATAAGTCTTTTGGTTGAGTTTTTTGGGTCTTCTAAATATCATATTGTGTCATCTGCAAATAGAGATAATTTCAGTTCTTATTTTCCTGTTTGAATTTCTTTGATGTCCTCCTTTTGCCTCATCACTCTGGCAAGAGTCTTTAGGGTTATTTTGAAAAGGAGTGGTGATAGTGGGTATCCTTGTCTTGTTCCTGATTTTAAAGGGAATTCCCCCAGTTTTTCCCCATTCAATATGATGTTGGCTTTGGGTTTATTGTCTATTGCCTTAATAATGTTGAGGTCAGTTCCTTCTATTCCGATTTTCTGCAGTTTTTTGTTTGTTTGTTTGTTTGTTTGTTTTGGCGGTACTGGGGATTGTGGTGAATAACATATATTGATTTGTATATGTTGAACCAGCCTTGCATCCCTGGGATGAAACAAACTTAGTTATGGTGTACAATTTTCTTAATGTGGTTTTGAATGCTCATGACTAGTATTTTGTTTAGAATTTTTGCATGTATGTTCATCAATGATATCGGTCTGTAATTAGTTTTTTGTCGAGGGATCTTTATTTGGTTTTGGTATAAAGTGATACTGGCCTCAGAAGGAATTTGGAAGGATTCTATCTCTTTTGATTTCACAGAATAACTTGTCAAATATTGGGTTTAGTTCTTCTGTAAAGGTTTTGTAGAATTCAGCTAGGAATCCATCTGGACATGGGCTTTTCTTTGATGGAAGACCTTTTATTGCTGTTTATATCACTTTGCTTACTATCTAATTTTATTTATTTGGATCTTCTCTCCCTTTTTAAAATTCTATTGGTGCATCACAATTGTACATGATAGTGAGATAGTGAGATGCATAGAGATACATTCGTATATGCACATAACATTATTTGGTTTATTTTCTTCTCTATACCTTCCCTTTCCCTCCCCTCTTTCATCTTACAATCCCCTTCCACTACTCTTCTAATCATTTTTTCTTAGTCTAGGTAAAGGTTTATCAATTTTGTTCATCTTTTCAGAAAACCAACTTTATTTCATTGATCTTTTGTGTTTTTAAAACTCTATTTCATTTATTTCTGTTCTTATCATTATTTCTTTCTTGTACTAGTTTTGGTTAGGTTTGGTTTGCTCTTTTCTAGGTCTTTGAGATACAGCATTAGGTTGTTTATTTTGAATCTTTCTATGTTTTGATATAGGCACTTGTTGCTATAAACTTCCCTTTTAGTACCGCCTTCTCTGTATCCCACAGATTTTGATATGTTATGTTTTCCTTTTTATTTGCTCCAAACAAATTTTAAGTTTCCCTTTGAATTTCTTCAATGACCCATTGTTTGCTCAGTACTACATTGTTGAGTCTCCATGAATTCATATAGTTCCTGATGTTTCTTTAGTTGTTAGTTTTTTGTTTTATTCCACTGTGGTCAGAGAAGCTACATGGTATGATTTTTATTTTGTTTGAAATTTGTTGAAACTTATTTGGTGGCCTAATATATGGTGTATTCTAGAAGACATTCCATGTGCTAAGGAAAAGTGTGCATTCTCTAGTTGTTAGATGAAATGTTTTGTGAAATTTTAATATCTGTTAAGTCCATTTGGTCTATAGGATAATTGAACTCTTAATATTTCCTTGTTTATTCTTTTTCTGGATGATCTGTCCATCAATGAAAATGAAATGTTGAACTCTCCTACTATTATTATATTTGATCCTATTTCTGCTTTTAGATCAAATAGTATTTTATAAGCTGAATGTGGTGGCATACACCTGTAATTCTAATACTTAAGAGGCTGAGACAGGAGGATTTTAGGTTCAAGGATAGCCTCAGCAATGTAGTGACACTTTCAGCAACTCATCTCAAAAAAAAAAAAAAAACCCAACAATAACAAAAAAGGGGAGGATGGCAGTGTAGCTCAGAGGTAGAATGCCCCTAGGTTCAATCCCTAATACCACACACAGAAAATAATCATGTTTTATATATTGAGTACTCCTTGCATCAGATGCAAATACATTTACAATTGATGTATCTTCTTGTTGAATTCACCCTTTGGTCATTTTATAGTGAGTGACTTTCTTTGACATTTTAAAATTCTTGTCTGTAAGTCTATTTTGTCTCATATAAGAGTAGCTACTCTTGCTAACTTTTGCTATCTGTTTGTGTGGAATATCTTTTTCCATCATTTCACTTTGACACTGTGTGTGTCTTTACTGGTGAAGTGAGCTTCTTGTAGGCATTGTATTATTTGGTCTTGTTTTTGTATCCATTCAGCCATTCTGTATCTTTTAACTGAGGAATTTAGTCCACTTACTTTCAAGATTTTACAGACATGTAAGAACTACTTTCATTTTACTAAATTTCTTCTGTTTTTAATATTGTTTTTTCTATTCTTCCTCTCTGGCGGTTTCTCTTTGTGATTTGACAGTTTGTTGTCTTGGTAAGATTTGTTTTTTACTTCTCTTTTTTTGTATCTATTCTACTAGTGGATTTTGTATTTTCATGATAATAGTTATCTTTCTTTTGCTTCCTTAAGCACCTTTTGTAAAGCTGGTCTGATGGTGATAAATTCCCTCACTTTGTGCTCATCTTGAATTTTTAAAATTTCTTCTTCATTTCTGAAGGACAGCTTTGCTGGACATAGTAGGCTTGTTTTACTTGTTTTCTTTCAGAACTTGAAATATAGCATTTCATTTCCTCTTATCCTATAGGGTTCCTATTGAGAAATCTCTTAGTCTACTGGGCGTTCCTTTGGATGTGACTTGGTGCTTTTTTATTTTTATTTTTGCAGTTTTTAGAATTCTCTCTTTGTCTTGTACTTTTAGAAGTTTGACTATAATACATGGGGGTGAGGTGAGGATCTTTTCTGGGCCATGTCTACTTGGGGTCTTATGAGCTTCCTTTACCTGGATGCCTGTATCTTTCCCTGGATAAAGGAAGTTTTTAGCTATTATTTTAGTGCATAGGTTTTTAATGTCTTTCCATTGTTCTTCTTCAGGTATTTAAAAACTGATAGCTGGACATGGTGGTGCTTGCCTGTAATTCTAGTACTTGAGAGGCTGAGACAGGAGGACTGCAGGTTCAAAGTCAACCTCAGCAATGTAGTGAGACTCTCAGCAACCTCAGCAACAGTGAGACCCTATTTCAAAACAAAAAATAAAAAAGGGCTGGAGGTGTAGCTCGGAGGTAGAATGCCCCTGGTTTCAATCCCCAGTACCACAAAAAAAGAAATGCAGATATTGGTTGAATGGTATCCCAAGGTTTCTGTTTGCTTCTTTAATATCTCTATATCTTTTCATTCATATCCATTTCATTCCAAACAGGGTCTCACTAAGTTGCGGAGGGCCTCACTAAGTAGCTGAGGCTAGCCGCGAACCCTGATCCTCCGTCTCAACCTCCCAAGTACCAGGATTATAAATGTGTGCCACCACACTTGGCTCATTGAGGTTTTTTTTTATTAGTCAACTTTCAATTCTTTATCAGGGCATTTCACAAGTAGCAAATCCTTTGGAATCTGTTGCTGAAGAGTTCTTGTGTTCTTTTGGAGACATCTTGATACCTTGTTTTTTGATGCTTCTTGTGCTCCTAAATTGGAATTTGTACACATGGTAGATCAGTTATATCTACCATTCTTATGGGGTGGCCCTCACAGTAGGTTGCTTTCTCCTGAAGATTTGTCTTGGGGTATCAGTTGGATGTGCAATAGTGACTTTGGTCCCAGCTGGGCACTGTAGTGTAGTCTCCCTGTAGGTTTTTGGTTGCAATTAATGACTTTGTGCACAGTGTGTGACATGGCAGAGTTGAAGGGAACCACTGTCTCTGGTGACCCTCCAAGGATGGGGACATCCCAGTGTGTTAGGCAGGTGTGGTGCCCATATCAGTGGGTATGGAATGCTCACTGATTGGCCACTCCTACGAGGGGAGTGGCAGCTCCTGTCAGGTGATGGGGATCTCCTCAGGCAAAGCTGAGGTGAGCTCTGTGGCTGACAAGGGCCTCTGGCACTGGCAGCCCCAGCAGTGGTGTGACCTGAAGCACCAGCCCTGAGACCAGGCAGTGGTGCAGGCCCAGATGCTGCATGGGGAGAGGTGGCAGTGGGAACCACAGTGTCCTCTTTTTGGTGTGCATACCCAGCCCTGATAGCATTGCCACCCAGTGACTTATTGGCAGCTGGAGCTCCACCCTAAGCTACTTGGGCACACACTGAGATTCTGAGATTTTAATAAAGATTATGGTTGGCAATGTGAGCCCACAATTGGCATGGGAGTGATGTGTTCACTCCCAGTCCCCTCAGAAGCACATGCCCACCTGCAGCACAGAGGTGGGAGCTGTTTGAGTACCCACTTTCAGTCTTGGCATTGATATGAGTCCACACACAACTGGTCATGCCTTCAATCCCAGAGGACAAGTGCATTGGCCTTCCTGTCTCTCCCTCTGTGCGGTAGCACCTATATCCTGCAATGTAAGGCACTGAGCAGGCTTGGATGCTGGGGTCACAGTTACTCTGCTGGGTTAATTTTGGTTTGTGGTGCTTGAAACCCCCTGGGCTAGTGTTGTGGAGTATCTGTGGGATACCCCAGCAAAGGGTAGTTGCCTGCCTCACCTGGCTGGGGAGCTGGGATGGCGGTTGATGGGACAGTTTGTTTCTCTTTCTATTCTTTCATCCCAGGTCTCTTGAATAGTACCAGGTTTCGGTCCCCCTGATGCTCATTTCCAGCATTTTCCCCTGTGCTGCTCACTCAGTATGCAGCTATCCATTTGTTGATTGGGTTCTTCTTGGTGGATGTGGAGGTAAGTTCTGGGCACCTCTATTTGGACACCTTGGAATTTCCCAAAGGGGAAAAATTTTATAGGACCCAAAGGGTCTTGTATGTTATGTTAACAAGTTTAGATTTTCTTCTGTAGGTAATGGGAAATTATTAAATGATTTTTACTTTAGGAAGGAGCAAGATCAGATTTGTGGCTTTGGTAGACTCTCTGTGGAGTTAAAATTAGAAGGAGATGAGAAATAAGACATGGATACTGTTTGTAGCTTATTTAAGCTCATAAGACACATTTGGGCTTGAACTAGGGATATGGCAATAGATAGGGAGCATAGTTTCAAGGGCTTAAGAGGTAGACTGGGCCGTGTTGAGTGAAGGATCAGGAAGTATGCTAGGTACAGTGGTCCAATCTGAAAATGGACTGTGTCTCTCAGGGGTGAGAGTAAGCGACAGCAGTAAGTACTATTGTCTCAATGAATAAAGCTTTGAGCACTGTACTTGACCATCCACTTTGTGTGAAGAGAGATGTGGCCCCAAACTGGCAGAGGTGAATGGCTTGGCTGATTAGGGTCCTGTAAGAAGCAATATGGGAAGGTTGGAGAGAAGAAGGTATACTGTAGAATAAAGAGGAGAGAAAGAAGAGCAATGTTAAGTGTTCACAGGAGTGGATACAATATATTAGGGTCTTTAGACACGTGGAGGCAACTTCAATTAATCTAACCCATACTGCCTTACAAAGAAGAACATTTCACAGGTTGGAATGATACACATTCCGGGTGTAGATTTGCCTTCCTGCCTGCAGTGCCTCAGCCCAGGACCACCATGAGAGGCCTCATAAAATGTCGGATTTACCAGCATGAGATGCTATATAACAACCTCAGATTAAGGGACTGTTTCATAGCAAACAATTTATGGCAGTGGGCATGTGACCATGGAATTCTTCCATGTGGCACCTGTTCTAGAAGGGCTTTTTAGAGGCAGAGGTGAGATATCATCTTAGGGTGACAACCTAGGAGGATAGGGTATTATCTTTCATGATATGTTATATACCTTAAAGCTTAGGTCATTATATGGTAGAATGTCCTTAATATGTGGATCTACGAAACAGGAATGGAATTGGGAGTCATTCTACTCGCCACCATTTCCACTGTCCCTTCTGGGAATTTTGTGTTTCTTATCCTTTTGACTTTAAGTCTGTGTGCACATCCTCAGAGGGCACAGTGAGAGTCCCGTGAAGCTTAAATCTACAAATTCAACTTGGATTCTATCTTTCTGCTACCCACTAGATCGGGGTAATTAAACCTGATTACCATGAAGAGTAGACTACTGCTACATAATGGGGACATAGAGGAATAAACTTAGGGTATCTTTTAACTGTTAATGGAATGTATAGCAGCTATGGTTTTGATAAAGACCAGATCTCTAAGGAAACGCTCAGGGAAGAGGGTCTGGGTCACCTCACCTGTAAGTAGCCTAGGTTAGTAGAAGTTGTAGCCACAGTGGAGGAGGGTGTAAACTCTCAAGACCAAATACAGCAGTGGCAGTAGTAGTTCCTACAACTAAATCTTCTCTTAGAGGTCTTCTAGAAATCCTAACTAACTAGAGTCCTGGAATAGCTATACCTGGATAGTGTGGACTTAATGTGAGAAGCCAGTGGGTCTGCGCAGTGCAGGTATTCAGTTAGATGCTTTGCCCTGTCTATGTCTCCTTTACCAGTCCCACATTTGCCATCAAATATGGTTGTGAAAGGCTAACAATTGCCCCTGTTACAGAAAACTCTCTTCTGAACAGGAGCCGTCTTGCCTAGGGGATGAATCTCCAACTCTTCTCCAGGAGTAGCCAGTGACTGGCTCATGCAGGGTTATAAGAGGATGTCACCGTAATTCAAGGTGCCGTGGCTAGTCTCCAGGAGAGATCGCCCCCTTGCTTAGAATTTTCTCCCATCCTGGTTTCCTCACTTCTTTTTCATGAAAGCTGGCTACTCATACATCGTTTGAATGAGAATCCTAACCTTGTCTCTGCCTCTTTGGAACCCAACTTGAATCAGAATCCCCTGGGCTTGGAGGCATAACTGTGAGATGAGATGCTCATAAGCAATAACTGATAATGTGAATGGGAGAGAATGCTTGGGGAGAGCAGCTATAATGAGTGGAGAAAGAAAGACAACTTTTGAAGAGCACTTGCTTTGGGTGGGATTTCAGAAAAAGAATGTCAGAGTAGAAGATAATACAAGAGAGGGAAAAGGAAATACAAAGTAGTAGAACAGGGTGAGATTGTATTTCGGGTCTCATCTGTGCTTCTGGAGGAAAGCAACAAGGATACAGAAGCCAAAAGAGAGTGACACAAAATGATTGGCAAGTGTTACTGTGGGGTGAAGAGCTGTCAGAGACAGTGATGGGAGGTTCACGGGTCTCCTCAGAAGGAATAGTTTACTAGTTACTACTGAGCACTATATATGGTTCCATTAATGTTGTGACATCTCTCATGGGCCTCTCTGCTCCCTCATGCTGACTTTTCAACACTATTCGACATACACCATTTTCCCTAAACTCAGGTCATAGGTGTAAGGGCCAAACAGAAAGAGCTGAAGGATTTGTGTCCTGGTGCACTGCTGAGCATGGAGATTGAGCTATGAAAAAAAGATGGGTTGTTTCATAAGTGATGACGTAAAAATGACTGGCCATCTGTAAAAATAAAGTAAAAGAAGGAAAAATACAAAGATAAAAGTGAGCCTTTCAACTCACTTCTTACATTTTAAATAAGTTCCATATGGAGTGAAGGTTTAAAAATAAAAAGTGAATTCTAAAAATCTCAGGAAAAAAAATAGGCAAACTTTTTATAGCTTTGGAGTGGGGAGTGTCTATCTAAGTAAAACAAAACTCAAGCCATCATTGAAAATACTGCATTAAGATTTAAATTTCTGTAGGACAAAAATAATTGCATTTAATAATAGTTGATATTTGAATACCACATATCTGTTTTACAGATATTTTGTTTATTTCTCTATGCAAGGTTAATGCTCTTGCTATTTTCATTCTAGGGTGACAAAGGCTCAAAAACATTAGGTACATTTTACAACAGTACAAAATTATAAGGGCCCAGAGTTAGAATTCAACTCAGCTGGTATTTACAGAGCCAGTGATTTATTTTTGCATTTGTATTTTGAAAAAAAGTTTTAGGCTTATAGAAATTTGCAGAAATTGTACAGTGAACTTCTGTATATCCTTCACCTAACTTCCTCTAATGTTGACATCTTATAGAACCATAGTACAATGATGAAAGCTTAAAAATTAACATAGATATAATACTGTTGTCTGATCTAGACACTCTATTAGTTTTTTTCAGTTTTTATTGACACCTTCTTTTTTTCTGTTCTAGGATCCAATCCCATATCCAACATTACATTGAATTGTAATGTCTTGTCTTTCCCAAACTAACATTTTCCTTCTTTCCTGATCTTTCATGACTTAGGTATTTTGAACATTACTGGTCAGGTGTTTTGTAAATTGTTCTTCAGTTTGGGTTGATCTAATATTTTCTGATGATTAGTTTTTGGATGTACATTTTGGCTACAATATCAAATGTGGCCTTATGAATGTATCATATCATGGAGCACATCATACTGATGTGTCTTATTCCTGGTGTGGTTAACCTTCATCCCGTGGCCAAAGTGGTGTCTGCTAGGTTTCTCCAGGACAAAGTCGCTCTTTTCCTATTTATTTATTTATTTATTTATTTATTTTATACTGGTGATTGAACCCAGAGACATTCTACCTCCAAGCTACACCTCCAGCCCTTTTTATTTTTTGTTTTGAAACAGGGTCTCATTAGGTTGCTGAGAGTCTTGCTAAATTGTTGAAGCTGTCTTCAAACCTGTGATCCTCCTGTCTCAGCCTCCCAAGTACTGGGATTATAGGCATGTACCACCATGCCCAACTTCTTTTCCCTATTTACTTAATTAATATTTTGGAGGTGATATCTGTGCAAGTATTCTACCTCTCTTTCAGTTTTCACCCACTAGTTCTCATGCTCATCGGGGACTTGTGTACAGCAATTATTGCTGTGGTTTTCTAATGTTGATGTTTCTATTCCTTCTATACTTATTAATTTGAATTTTTTGTAAAAATTAGTTTCCTTTTTCTCTCTCATTTATTTATTTAATCATTATTCATATTAGTATGGACTAACAGATATTTTATTCTTTGGATTATAATCTAGTACTATATTTCTTTGATTCTACCTTTGGCCACTGGGGATTCCTTCTAACTGGGTTCTATGCTCTTTCAAAATGGCCTCTCCTTCCTTCCCTGACTGTCTCCCTCTCTCCCTCCCTCCCTCCTTCCTTTCTTTCTTCACTCTTCCTTACTTTCTGGCACCAGAATATGCTCCAAGATAGTTACATGTTTTCCTTGTCACATTGATGAAAACAACCACTTCCTTTTTTTATTAGAGAAGAGTATTTAGAAGCCAAGATCTTGGTGCCATTTCCCTCCTTTCTGGAATATGTTTTTCACTGGGGGTAGAATCTCAAGATGATACTTTCCCCCTCTCCTCTCAGAACATTGTAGATATTGTTCTATTGTGTTTTGGCTTACAGTATTTCTGATGAGAGGATAGTGGTGATTTTCTTTTTTTTTTTTTGGCTCTTGTATTTGTTTTTTTTTTTAACTTTTTATGTTCGTTTATTGGTGCATTGTAAATTGTAATTATACATTTTGATATATGTCAGGGTATGAACATCATACATGCACACGTTGCACATTTAGCCCTCCCTCCAATCCCACCCTATTCCCTCCCCCTTCCCTCCCTTTCATGCTCCGGATAGTGATTGAGTCTTATAGGTTTGTGTATGTACATCATGTGCTATAGTGTGTTTCCCTCCACTCCCCGCCCAACTCCCTCAGTTAGGTCACCTTCTTTGTCCATCTAAAGATTTCTTCTTCTTCCCTCCTAAGTCCCTTCTACGTCCCATTCTATCTAGCTCCCACAGATTAGGGGGAACATCCGATTTTTTACTCTTAGTGTCTTACTAATATCGCTTAGCATAATGTTCTCTAGTTCTCGCCATTTCCCTGCAAATGATGTGATTTTGTTCTTTGTGGCTGCGTAAAATTCCATTGTGTACATATCCCATAGTTTTGTGATCCATTCATCTGTTGCTGGACACCTTTTATCATTGTTCTTTTACATTTAAGGTTCTTTTTTTTCCCCTCTGTCTGCTTTTAAGATCTATTTATCTTTGTTTTTCAACTATTTGATTATGATATGTTTTGTGTAGATTTTTTAATGTTTATCCTTCCTGGGATTATTGAGCCATTGGCATCTATGACTATATAGTTTTTATTGATTTTGGAAAATTCATGGTTATTCCTATGTTATTTTTGCCTGTGTTTCACATTCTGGGACTCTAGTGAATGTATTTTAGATCACTTGGTATTGTCCCCAGCCATCTGATGCTAGGATGGTATTTTCAGCCTTCTCTTGTTGTGTCACCAGTTTAAGAAGTTTCTATTGCAATGTATTCGAGTTCACTAGTCTTTTTACTCTGCAGTATCTAAGCTGATACTGATTCCATCCAGTGAATTTTTTTCATTTTGCATATTATATATCACATTTTTTAGAATGTTCCATTTAGTTATTGTTTTCTTTAATTTCTTCCCTTACTATATTCATATATATTTTCAATTCCATGAGCAGAGTTATAATAGCACATTTAAAGCCTTGAGCTGCTAATTACATAATCACTTTTATTTCTTGTTTTGTTTATGGCCCTTTTTTCTTTCCTGGTTAAGGGTCACATTTCCATGCTTTCATTGAATGTCTACTAGATTTTAATTAGATGCTTGACATTGTCAGTATTATGTTATTGAGTGCCTTTTTTGCAGTTTCTCTTTAGACAGTTTTGAAGGATGATTTGATAGTTGATTGATTTTCTTTCATATCATCTCCATCATTTTGAGATTTTTAAATACTACTTAAATTTATTTTATTGTAAAATATATAATGTAAATTTACCATTTTAACCTTTTTAAAGTGAACAATTCAGTGTTAAGGGTATTCACATTATGTAAAACTATTACAATTATTCATCTCCAAAACTTTATATTGAAACTCTGTAAATATTAATTCCCCATTATCTCCTCATAACAACTATTCCGCTTTCTATCTTTATGAATTTGAATATTTTAGGTACCTCATATAAGTACAGTCATACAATACTTGTTCTTTTATATCTAGTTTATTTCAATTGTCATAATGTTTCAAGATTGATCCATGTTGTAGCATATTTCAGAATTTCATTCTTCTTCAAGGCTGACTAATATTCTATTATATGTATATACCACAGTTTGCTTATCCATTGATCATTAAATGGATATTTGGGTTGTTTTCACTTTTTGGTTGTTGTGAATAACAATGCTGTGTACATTGATGTATTAATCTTGGTTTAAGCCCCTTAATTGACATCTTTTGGCTATATAGCTAGGAAGAGAATTCTGGATCATATGGTAATTCTATGTTTAATTTTTTTAGTGTATTATAATTATACATATATAATTATACTTACATATGATAATGGGATTCATTGTTATATATTCATACATGCATAACACATAATTTAGTCTATTTCATTCACCCATACCCTCTTCCTTTTCCCTCCCCTCCTTCCTTGCCTGATCCCTTTCCTCTAGTCTAACTGTCTGTTTTCATGAAGTCCCCTTTTTTCCCTTTATTTCTCTCTAGCTTCCACATATAAGAGAAAACATGTAAATCTTGACGTTCTGAATCTGGCTAATCTCACTTGGCATAATGATCTCTAGTTCCATTCATTTTCCTGCAAATGACATAACTTTGTTCTTCTTTATGGCTGAGTAAAGCTCCAGTGTGTCTAGATGCCACTCTTTCTTTATCCATCCATCTGTTGGCAAGCACCTAGGTTGGTTCCTATGTTTAACTTTTTGAGGAATCAAAATTTCTTTCACAGCTGCAGCTGCACCAGTTTACATCCCACCAGAAATGCATGAGGGTTCCCATGTTACTACGTCCTCAACACTTGCCATTTTCTGTTTTCTTTTATTTCTTTATTTTTTGTAGTAGCCATGTTAGTGGATGTGAAGTGGTATTCCATGTGGTTTTGTATGGAATTTCCCTAATGAATAGTAAAGTTGAGTGTCTTCTCCTGTGCTTATTGACCATGTGTATATCTTCTTTGGAGAAATGTTTATTCAAATTCTTTGTCTATTTTTAAATTGACTTGTTTGTTTTTTATGTGCTAATTTGTATTCTGATCATTAACCCCTTGTCAGATATATGACTTATAATATTTCCCCCCATTTCCTGGATTTCCTTTTCACCTTCTTTTTAGTGTCCTGTGACACACGAAAGTTTTAATTTTGATAAAGACTAATCTGTTTTTTTATTTTGTTGCTTGTGCTTTATAGTATCATATCCAAGAACTCATTGCCAAACCCAATATCATGAAGATTTCCCCCTATGTTTTCTTCTAAAAGTTTTATATTTTTAGCTGTTATCTTTAAGTTTTGACAAATTTGGAATTAACTTTTCTATGTGGTTAAAGATAAGCACCAAAATCTATTTTTTGAGTGTGGCTACCCAGTTTTCTCCACAACATTTATTGAAAAGACTGCCTTTTCCTTGTTGATGGTCCTGGAACCCCAGTAAAAATTCACCATGTGTGTTTATTTCTTTGCTTTTTATTCCCTTGGTTTGCATGTCTGTCTTTATGCCAGTACTGCACGTAAACCTCCAACTTAGTTCTAAATTTTCAAGACTTTTTTTGACTATTAGTATCCCTTGAGATTTCATATAAATTTTAGGATTGCTTTTTACCTATTCTGCAATAAAAAAAGCATCACTGGGATCTTGATAGGGAGTACATGTGATTCGTAGATCACTTGGGCATGTGTTCACATGAATACATGGGGTCTTTCCATTCACTTATGTAAGCTTATTCCCAAGTATGGTATTCTTTTTGATACTATTATGAATGGGATTATTTTCTTATTCCCTTTCAGATTTTTCATTGTTAGTGTATGGAAACACAGTTGATTCTTGTATTGATTTTGTATCATGAAACTGCTGAATTTTTTAGTTCTGATAGTGCTTTTGTAGACTCTAGGTTTTTCTACATATAAGATTATGTATGCTGTGACAGAGATATTTTCACTTTTTCCTTTCTGATTTAGATGACTTTTATTTATTTGTTATAATTTCCTAATTTCTCTGGGCAGAACTCCCAAAACTATATGGAAGAGAAGTGTTGAAACCAGGCATTCTTATCTTATTCCTGATCTTAGGGATAAATCTTTCAGTCTTTCACATTTAAGTATGATGTTATCCAGGGAGTTCATATACTGCCTTTATTATGATGAATAATTTCCTTCTGTTCCTACTTTATTGGGTGTTTTTATTATTCAAGAGTATCAAATTTTTTTGTGTGTGTGGTACTAGGGATTCTAGGTAACCATTCTACCATCCCAATCCCTTTTAATTTTTATTTTGAGGCATGGTCTTACTAAATTTCTCAGGCCAGGCCCAATCTTGCAATCCTCCTGCCTCAGCCCCTTCAGTTTCTGGGATTATGAGCATGTGCAGTGTGCCTGACTTCCCACCTCCTTTTCATTCTGTTATGTTTTAAGCCTTCGAGCTCCTCTTTTCTAGGTACTTGTAAAATATATAATAGGTTATTGTGAACTATAGTCATCCACTATGATGTGAAACACTGAAACTTATTCCTTTTATGTAGTTGTGTTTTGCTATTCTTTATCCAAACTGCCTCTATCCCCCTTTCTTCCTTCTCTAGATAGCCTCTAGTAATCACTATTCTATATGCAGCTAGACATTGTAGCTTCCACATATGAGAATATCCAGTATTTCTTTCTGTGTCTGACTTATTTTACTTAATGTTCTATAGATCCATCAAATTTGCTGCAAATTCTTTATCCACTCATCTGTTGATGGGCATGTAGGGTGATTCCTTAGCTGTTGTGAGTAGAGCATCAGTGACCATGGGCATGCAGGTGTCTCTTTGGTGTGCTGATTTCATTTTCTCCATATATATCCAGAAATGGGATAGCTGGATTCATGGTAGATCTATTTTTCTTCATACTATTCTCCATAATGGCTATACTAATTTATGTTTGTACCAACCATGGATAAAACTTCTTTTTTCTCCACATCTTTGCCAGCATTTGTTATTTTTTTTTTACTTTTTGATAAGAGCCATTCTCACTGATGTGAGATGATATCTCATTGAGGTTTTTATTTGAATTTCACTGATGGATAATGATTTTGA
Organism: Glis glis; assembly: GCA_004027185.1. Taxonomy (NCBI): domain Eukaryota; kingdom Metazoa; phylum Chordata; class Mammalia; order Rodentia; family Gliridae; genus Glis; species Glis glis. The sequence continues at coordinate 101,023 of PVJS01000974.1, forward strand.
GCATTTTTTGTATACTTTTAGCCACTTGAATTTCTTTTTTTGAGAAATGCCTATTCACATCATTTACCCACTTGCAAATTTATTATCAGGTGAATAGTTTGTATATATTTTCTCCCATTCTTAAGTAATCTTTTCACATAATTGTTTCCTTGGCTATGCAGAAACATTTTAGTTTGATAAAACCCTACTTGTCTCTTTTTATCTTTGTTGCCTTCACTTTTGGTATTTTACCTAAAAATGCCTATACTGATGTCTTGAAGTGTTTGCCCTATGTTTTCTTCTAGTAGTTTTATAGTTTCAGGGTTTACACTTAGATATTTGATCCATTTTAGTTGGTTTATGAATAGAATGAAAAGGGTCAAGTTTTAATCATCTGAATATGAATATCCAATTTTCCTAGCATCATTTATTGAAAAGGCTCTCCTTTAATGGAAGAGTACTATGTTTTTATCACTTTTGTCAAGAGTCAGTTGGCTATGGATGCATGGATTTATTTCCTAGATCTCTATTCTGTTTCCTTGGTCCATGTGCCAGTTCTTACGCCAAGAAAATGCTGTTTTGGTTACCATAGCCCTGGAGTAGGTCTTGAGATAAAGTATTGTGATACTTCCAGCTTTGTTCTTTTTACTCAAGAGTGCTTTGGTTATTTGGGGCTTTTTGTGATTCCATACGAATTTTATCTTCTCACATTTCTTTTTTTACAAAAAGTATTGGTGCATTATAGTCTCACATCATAATATAGTTCAGAGTTATAGAGAGATACATGTACACCGCACTTGGTGAGCTCCTCCCCACTCCCCCCGCTTTCCCCATACATGATATTGATGAAGGAAACACTTCAACTGACCCAATATACAGATACAAAATTATCAAAGCCAATCTAAATATCTTTAATATTCACATTTCTTTGGCTTCAGCACCTGTATATCACTCTTCATCCTTGATTGGATGCTTGATTTCTGGAGATGGTGGGGCAAGAAGCAGCTGTGGTTAAGGGAATGAAATTTGGAGGTAGAGAAGATTCCAAAACTTAGTTCAATCATGTTCTAATTCTGTTATCTTGAGAACTTTATAAATCCTCATGAAACTACTTCTTCATTGGTAAAATAAAAGTAATAATTATTTCTTTACTATTAGGATTAAATGGGATAAAATATATAAAGCTCTTAGCAAAAAGTCTGAAAATTTATTATAAACCCCAAAATTAAAATCATTACCATTACTATTAGTAGTGAATATTTGTTGCTAAATCCAAATAACAGTACATCATACATTTTAGTCACTATTGTTGTTTTGTTTTTATTCTTTCATCTTACAGCATATTGACCTTAGTTAATATTTAATTATTTTTACTTTCAGAATTACATTTGTGTGTATATGTATGTGTGCCTATGTGTGGTATTGGGGATTGAACCCAGAGGCATTCTACCTCTGAGCTACACCCCCAGCCCTATTTTGAAACATTGTCTAAGTTGCAGTGGGCCATGCTATGTTGCTAAGTCTGGCCTCGAACCTGCAATCTTCCTGTCTCAGCCTCCCAAGTATTGGGATTACAAGCATGGGCAACCATGCCTGGCTCAGAGTTACATCTTTGTTAGGCAACATTTCCTACCCCCACAACACAAGGAAACTGACACAACATAAACTCCTCCTAAGGCTGAGTCTAGGATTTCAGCAATAGAACAGAACGCAGTTCTGATTGGTTTGCATCATCCCTCTTCATAGGATGCCATTCCAGTAATAACCCATCTGGGGCTCTGCTGGGCGGACAGATGATAATTCACTTTTACAAAAATTACAACCAGAATTATTCTCTAAAGACATTGTCACTGAGCATGCGACCACAGCCTAAACATTTAAGATGATAGGTTATCACAGACTCCAGAAATATTAGTGAAGGGTTCCTAGCAGAGTGGAACTCTGCCTACCCGTGTGTCGGTGTGTGTTGAGGATTGTGAGGGTTCTGGCAGAGGACAGAAAGCCCCTTCCCATTTGGACTCATGCCTCATGCCCTCCCCAGGTTCAAGGAAATTCTGTTTACTGGAGATTGAGATGTTTGCCCTTCAGTTTCTCTGGTAGGCTACAGAAATTATAGATGCTTTTCCACTGCAAAGTTACTGTAGAACATTTATAAATATATAACACTTGAAAGAAAAATCATCCTCCCTTTCCCTACATTCAGACAAAAATCTTTTATCTAAAGACAATCACAATTATCATTATTATTATTATTATTTTATTATTATTATTATTATTATTATTATACTAGATATTAAACCTAGGGGAGTTATACCTCTGAGCTATACCTCTAGTACTATTTTATATTTTGAAACAGTGTCTCTCTAAGTTACCACATGCTGGCCTTGAACCTGCAATCTGCCTGTCTCAGCCTCTCAAGTACTGGGTTTACAGGTGTGCATCACTGTGTCCGGCTAAAGACAATCACAATTTAAATTTGGTATTCTTCCTTCTAGGCTTTTTTTTTTCTGTAACCAGGTGTTTTTGGCAGGCACGGTTGGTTTCCAACGAGATGGCGATTAGCCTTCCTTCCTTGAAGTCAGACTCTGACATTGTTTGAGGTACAGTGTGCCAGCTATCAGTGGTGAGTCATCTGTTGATGGGCCTACGTCATCATGACAGTTCTTTTCACTTCACCAGTGACTGAAGTAAGGGCAAGAGTGTGTCCTGGGCCAGTGAGATAGATAGATAACACACACGGGGAAGTCTACTGGTTGGGGATGGGGCATAGGGAGCTGGGGAAAATTCTTCTTATCTCTGACTGAAAAGATAATGAAAATACATTTGAATGCTGACATGTAAAGATTCTGGAGAATTAGCAGCCATTTGCAGCCATGAACCTTGATGTCTGTGGATGAAGTCAATACCCTAAGGATAATGGAGTGGGACGTTGAAAGGAGCCCGGGTCTTTGGTGCTGCTGTGGAGCTTGGTAACCAGTCCAACTCTTTGTACATACTCAAAAAATACCAGAATGGTGCAAATAGTGGGAATGTTTTTATTGTTGTTACTTGATGTTGAACACAAACTTTCTGAAATATGGTTCTGTTTTAAACTACTGAATGAGGCATCAGTGATGAGACTGAAGAAGAGACTCTTAATTGGCATTAAAGGAACATTTAGAAATCTTCCAGGTGAAGGAGGTGTCCTAATCTATGCTTTGTGCCCTTTAGAGATTGCACCTTGATTACATGTTTCTCTGGAGAAGGAAAATGCAGTTAAGTCACAGCTTCTCTTTTCTCCTGTGCATATGTGTTTTTGGAGCACAGATTCTTTATGAATTATTTGCATTTACTGTGCTGCTTAGAATTTATTTTGCAAAATGTTGGAAGGCTGGCAATTGGGATGGTAGAAACTATGCTGGCCGCATTCCACCCTGGACTGAGTGAATTGCCATTTGTCTGCTCCTGGAAATGGCAGCGTGCAGTTCATCTACGTTTGAACAGGTGTTAAGGCATCCTGTAGAGAATGTTGTTCTGGCTACTGGTCAAGTCTTATCTGATTCTATAGGACATGGTGAAAAGTAAGGCAGATGAAAAAAACGAGCTTTGTACCTGCTGTGGGAAAAGGGAAAAGTGAAATATATTCTACTGAGGTTAGAATGGGATGACCTACATACAATATTCTGAACAAGCTGTGTGCTGGGGCTGATCCTAGCCCCAGAATAATATGGATAGCTACTACCATGTATTAAGCCCTAGAATATACCTATTACTTTATACTTATCTCTTTCAATTTCATACTTACAGGCAAGGGTCCCCAATTGGTTTATAAGAGACTGTTGAGATTCCTACTAAAATATGAGAGAGGACCTCAAGTAGAATTGGCTCAGATTAACTGTTCTTCCCCCACATTCTCTCAAGCTCCTGTATTCCTTAAGCATTCCTAAGAACCACTTGGCTTTTTCCTGGTTAACCATGTTACCAGTTCTGTTTATCTGATATATCAATGCTGAAAAAAGTTATAAATCAATATGAAAAAAATGAAGCTAGACTCATACTATATACAAAATGTCTATTTTTAAGTAGATTGTATATCTGAACATGATGAAAACATGGGGGAATATCTTCATTAATTTGAGTAAGGATTGATTGTTAAACAGATAAAATTCACTTAGGATAAAGGAAATGATTATTAAATTACACCATACTAAAATAGAGAATTTATATTCCCCACAAAACAGCATCGTGAGGGTGTGATGTGTGCTCAAATTCTTCTTCCATAAAGAACAAGCTGCCTTACCTGCCAGGAGCACATCGGCAGCCATCTAGCAGTGGTCATTCCCTGCAGCAGTTGTCTTAGCTGTAAAGAGCTGCCTTGCTCCAGATCACGCACCTTCCAGGTGTGGTGCAGAGCCAGTGAATGATTGATGCAGGAGTGTTAGGGTTTGGATTTAGAATGTCCTCAGACAAGGCAAACATAATGGAGTCAGGGCGTGGTCGCTGAGGAGGAGTCCCTGAGGGTGTGGCCTTGGGGACCATATATATGTCTCTCACCCCTAGCCTTGCTCTCTCCTCTCTCTTCTCTCTTTCTCTGCTTCTGGCCTCCATGATGTGAGAGCAGAGTCCTTCGACTCGTGCTTTCTCTGCTTCTGGCTGCCATGCCCTGAGCTCGGCAGACGTGACCCAGCCTAACATGGACTGAAACCTCTGAAATCTCCAGACTGTGAGCAAATAAATCTTCCTTCCTCTACATTGTGGTCATCAGGTATTTTTGGTCCCAGCAGTGAGAATGCTGACTGAAATAAGGAGTGTAATGATTTGTCTATCTCCACCCAACTCATGGCAACTCTGAGTCTCACTGGAGAACTCTATGGATTCAGCTGAGGTTATTGCTCATCCTCATCACAGACTGACTTCTTCCACTACTCAGTCCTGTGTCTGGCTTCTCCCTGCCACAGTTATTGAGTCACAAGGATTCCTTAGTACATATTCTATATGCTAAATATTATCTGTACGTGCCTTCTGGGGAGCCCAACCTTTAACAGACAATAAAAGGAAAAGCTATAGAGCCAGAGAAAATATTTTTAATTCATATAACTGACCATATACAGGAAACATAAGCAGAATTGTATAAACAACTTTTAAGTTAAGAAAGGTGAGGAACCCAATATAAAAATGGGCAAGAAATTTGAAAAATCTATTTATAAAAGAGGACATCCCAAATGATCAACACAAGATAGAGTTCAACCTTATTAGCAATAAGAGAAATATAAATTTTAAAATTACAGAGATACAATTATATACTTATGAATAATTTAATATAAAAAGTAGCATAGAAACTCTTACATTTTGCTATTAGAGGTATAAATTTATATAACTACTTCAGAGACTAAATCAGAAGGTTGGGATTATCTAAAGTTTATGTGCATACACTATGACCCAGCAATTTCACTCCTAGATATACACCCAGAAGTTATGTGTGTGCACATGTCTGTGTGTCAAGATAATAGTTACCTTTGAAGCATAGTCATGGGGAGGAGGGACCAGAGGGGATGACTTTAGGTGCTTACAATGTTGTTTGAGGTGTTTGTTTATATTTTCTGCACTTTACTATATGTGTATTATATTTTTGCAATAAAGGTAGAAAGAGTTGACTGTGAAACCTGAAAAAAGGAGCTCAAATTGTGCTCAATCAATTGAAAGAAATTTCCCTTTTCCACCACAGAGAGACAGATTCAGACAAACTATGAGGACTATGGGGAATAGGCAGAATTTCCACAGTGGGGTCAGTACTGGAGGGAAGTATACCTAAAAACATGTAATGTTGGTGGTGTCAGAGGCACATCTAGATTTTTCAGAGTTATACCAAGGTCATTTCACATTATTCAATTATAGCAGGATATCAATTTCTCAAATTATATACTAGTAGAAAAATGACTGCTTCTACTACTCTTTCCATGGATAAATGATTCAGCCTCTGGGTCTTTGTGTCCTTGTTGCTAAAATGTTATCGAGTTGTAAAGAATAAATAAAGTAAGGTACATCAAATGTCTGCACATTATCTAGGTGTGGTGGTGCATACCTATAATTTCAGTAGTTGAGAGGCTGAGACAAAAAAGATCACAGGTTTGAGGCAGTTTCATCAACTTAGCAATACCCTCAGCAATTTTAGTGAGACCCTGTTTCAAAATAAAAAAATAAACAGCCAGACATGGTTGTGCATGCCTGTAATCCCAGTACTTGGGAGGCTGAGACAGGAAGATTGCATGTTCGAGGCCAGCCTCAGCAATTTAGTGAGGCCCTCAACAACTTAAAGGGCTGGGGGTGTAATTCAGAGGTAGAACACTCCTGGGTTCAATCCCCAGCAACACACACACACACACACACACACACACACACACACACACATACACACATATATATGGCTGGGAGTATAGCTTAGAAATAGAATGCTCCTGGGTTCAATCCCCAAAAATAAAAAAAAAAAGTGTCTGCATATTATAGTTACTCAATAACAATGATCTCTTTGTTCCCATACCCCCATTTGCCATCTTCTTTCATTGTTGATTTATTATAGTGGGCATTGGGATTGATAGAACAACTTTCAACCCACTGCCCTACAGCAACAATGTGGCTTTGGATAAATGTTCTAGTTCCAGGGTTAGATTCTGATTGGTCTAACCTATGTATGGCAAGCCTAAAGTCTTTAGCAGTTTGATTCAAGAACCAAGGCTATACTTTCTTGATAACTTCCTTCTTCTGATCATGAGAAGTCCAGCCTGAGATGGAAGTGATGTATGGCAGAGAGCACTCCTGAGAGAATCCCACACAGAGCTTAAATCCTGCTCAACACCAGAAGCACTTTGTATTTCTTAAAACCCATATGGGTTGAGTTTCTACTACAGTCAAATCATTCTAACTGATATGCTCATATTAACAATGACAAAAATAACCTTCTTTTCTTATATATAGGGATTTTGAGCCCTGCATCTTTATAGACAATTTGAGAAATTAAGTGCAATACAGTGTAATTGTCTGCATTAAATACCACTTAATTTTACTCAGACTGTTCTGAGCTATTTGAAGTTTTTTTTGTAGAACTCCTATTAGAAATACTTCTTAGCCGGGCATGGTGGCGCATGCTTGTAATCCCAGTACTTGGGAGGCGGAGACCGGAGGATCCGGGTTCGCGGCCAGCTTCAGCTACTTAGTTAGGCCTCCGCAACTTCGTGAGACCCAGTTTCAAAATAAAGGATAAAAAAATAGGGCTCAGAGGTAGAATGCCCTTGAGTTCAATCCCCGGTACCGCAAAAAAAATAAAAAGAAAAGAAATACTTCTTAATAAAGACTCAAATTCCAGAAAAAAATATCCCTGCAAGTGGCATTTGCCTTCCCAACACAAAATAAGTAGCACCCTGTTTCTTTCCACCTTTACAGTAACCCCTCTCTCTGCCCATCTTTCTGTATCTCCAGCTCTTCGTCTCCCTGTGTTTCTCTATCTCTCCATCTGTCTCCCTGGCCGCCTCTGTCTCTGCTCTGTGATGTCTTTCATCATCTCTCTTTTTTATCTGTTTTTCTGTTTTCTCACCAGCAAAAACAAAAAGACTACTTTGTTCATTTTTCTCGGAAGGATTTGATGACTGGATAGTGAGCAACTGATGTGTGTGTTTCTGACTATTCTCTTTTCTAACCTACGGGGTTGGGGTAGGGACTACGTGGAATTATGTATAAAATCCCGGGTAGATGGCAGGCACTAAATTAAAGGCAGTCACCATTGCTCTTCTCTCTTGAGTTCTCTTGTTCCTCTATATCGCAAGAAAATAAAAGTGCCGTATTTTCTCTTCATGTTGGCTAATTTGTTTTTTTTATGCTTTTATTGGTGCATTGTAGCCTCACATCACAATGAGTATCAGTTTGGTGTTAACATACATGCACACAGCTCTTGGTGTCCCTCCCCCCCGCCTCCCCCCC
>PVJS01000975.1:0-47500 GCA_004027185.1 Glis glis
TCCCAAGGACTCAGATTACAGGCATGCCCCACCACACCCATTAATTTACTTCTTGGTATGACTTTGTAGTATAGTGTGTGTAAAGAGTGATGTGTGAGGAAAATCAACTGCTCAGTAGAAGAAACCCAGTGTCACTGGGTAGACTATGTCCTGTGGTGTACCTTCACCCTGAATGGACTGTGACCTGTGGCGTATCTTCACCCTGGATGGACTGTATCCTGTGGCGTACCTTCACCCTGGATGGACTGTGACCTGTGGCGTACCTTCACCCTGAGTGGACTGTGTCCTGTGGCGTACCTTCACCCTGGATGGACTGTGTCCTGTGGCGTACCTTCACCCTGGATGGACTGTGACCTGTGGCGTACTTTCACCCTGAGTGGACTGTGACCTGTGGCGTATCTTCACCCTGGATGGACTGTGTCCTGTGGCATAACTTCAGACCTCCTACTGGGGTTGAAGATCCTTGTAAGAAGGCATGTCTTCATACTGCCAGAAATGGGCTCGGCAACCTGCCTGGTGTTAGGTAACTGTCAGGAGTGGCTAGCATCACCACCGATCCATATCTTTAGCCTGACAAGTGATGGCTGTATGAGGAAGTGACAGTGGTTCTTGTTCACGGGGCACCTCCTTGCATTTTGTCATTCCATCAATTGATTCTACAAGATGTCCTTTGATTCTTCTAACCCCACAAACACGGTCACAATGCAAGTGGGATGAATAAATACACATTAAAGAGCCTTCTTGAGCATATTGAAACAAGTTTCTTGCTTGGAAAGCTTGATTCCATTCTGTTTCTTTACGATCTGACAAGCATGTGCTGATTACCTGTGAGCCTTAGGTGCTATACAAGGTTCTGGGACTTCAGTGGTGATGAACAGTTGAATCACACATTTAAGATCTCACTAGCATCTGAACAAACACTTCATCAAATTTTAAAAAGACAATGAGATTGGTACTTTTATAACTACAAGTATAGAACCAAGAGAGAAGTACAATTCAGACGAAAGCTCCCCACGGATGTGCTGTTGACCCAAGCCCTAGGTGCCAGGTGGAATTGGCCAGATGCTGAAAGCTGAGGCTGGATCAACTTTCAAGGTGTCAACAGAAATCGAATCCCTATGGCCCCAAGAAGCCAAAGATCAAGGAACAGATATCTGAATAGGACTGGAGAAACCAGCAATCAAGGGACAGATGTATGGATAGGACTGCAGAAGCCAGCGATCGAGGGACAGATACAGGGATAGGACTGGAGACACCAATGATCAAGGGATAGATACATGGATAGGACTGGAGAAGCTGATTATCAAGGGACAGATACATGGATAGGAGTGGAGACACCAACGATCAAGGGACAGATACATGGAGGGGACTGGAGAAGCTGATGATCAAGGGACAGATACAGGGATAGGACTGGAGACACCAATGATCAAGGGACAGATACAGGGATAGGACTGGGGACACCAACGATCAAGGGACAGATACATGGATAGGACTGGAGACACCAATGATCAAGGGATAGATACATGGATAGGACTGGAGACACCAACGATCAAGGGACAGATACAGGGATAGGACTGGGGACACCAATGATCAAGGGACAGATACATGGAGGGGACTGGAGAAGCTGACGATCAAGGGACAGATACATGGATAGGAGTGGAGACACCAACGATCAAGGGACAGATACAGGGATAGGACTGGAGAAACTATCAAGGGACAGATACATGGATAGGACTGCAGAAGCCAGCGATCAAGGGACAGATACGTGGATAGGACTGGAGATACCAACGATCAAGGGACAGATAAAGGGATAGGACTGGAGACGCCACAGGGAAGTACACTGCATCTGTGCTTTTCCATGGAAATTATATTCTCCTTGATAAATAAGAAGGAATATGAGGTTACCATTTTTATTCTGTGCCTTTGAGAGAAAGAACCGATTTTCTATGACATTGTGATTTTTGAAACAAAACCATAAATTTATATAGCCACAACATAAATAGCTTCAGATTCTCACTCTATGAGATCAACAACAAAGCACTGTCCATGCTTTTCCTACTCACCTGCTCTGTAGTTGTAATGTAGACTACCTGTATGATATTATTATATTATTCCTCAGGCAATTCAATTTTATTGTGAATTTGGAACATTTACTCAGTATAATCATTGAGTACCAGCATACTGCTAAGTATTTAAATGAGAATGTTATTAAGTGAGTCTAATTTTTCTTGTCCTGTTATAACTGGATTATTTTTAATATGTAGGATTTATTAGACATATTTCAATTATGCTGGGACATTTAAATTAAGCAGCACTTCATACATACTGTTGCCTCCCAATAAGGCTGACATTTACAACATGGTGAGTAACATTTTGTATGCTTATTTCTTAAGTACTTTTGATTTTGTCAATACAAGATAAATTAGCCAAGATCGGGCAAACTATGTTTAGGTATTTGGATTAATCAGGCACTCCATCTTGTCTGCAATATTGATAGGAATGTTTAGCAACTGTACCAAGTAGACTGAGTGGCAAAAAATGAGTACAGATTTTGTTGTAAATTGCAAATAAGTACAAAATTAATCTGGTTGACTTAATCAGGATCACGGAATAACATTAGCATTTCAAATAATTTTATTTTGATTTGCAGAATTCATTGGCAATGTAAAATAGCAATTTTATAAATCCATGTTAGAAAAAGTGGCAAGGAGAATATCATTTGCAAATCAATAATGTTTATGTTGCAGAGACTTATTTCAGACACTGCCTATCTGATGTTATTGTTTTGGCAAAGGCTGAGCATTCTAGTTAAAAAGTAATGATTTCATCTATCACAGGATGGACATACATCCTTCCTAAGATGTGTGTCCTGCCCAAGGCTCTGTTACAGATCTAAGCAATGGGTTGTGAGTGAGCTATTGGTATGACCCCTTCTTTATATGCACACTGGCCAGATTCTTTCAAATTGGATACAACTCATTACTCCACAAACCCTTTTATAGAACATAATCCATGAAGGATTCACTTCAGGACCCCTGCAGATACTGAAATCTACAAGTGGTGAAGTCCCTTATATAAAGTGACATACTGTTTGCACATAACCTACATTCAAATTCTTATATGTTTCAGATCATCTCTAGATGACTTATAATACCTAATACAATGTAAATTTATATAAGTAGCTATTATATTGAATTGTTTAGGAAATGATGACAAGAAAAAAGCCTGTACATGTGCAGTACAAATTATATATATATATATATATATTTTTTTTTTTTTTTTGTGGTACCGGGGATTGAACGCAGGGGCGTTCTACCTCCGCACTACTCCCCCGGCCCTATTTTTTATACTTTATTTTGAAATTGGGTCTCACGAAGTTGCAGAGGGCCTCACTAAGGAGAGAGAGAGAGAGAGAGAGAGAGAGAGAGAGAAAGACAGGGAGAGAGAGAGCGAGAGAGCTGAGGCTGGCCGCGAACCCGGATCCTCCGGTTTCTGCCTCCCAAAGTACTGTGTTTACAAGCGTGCGCCACCACGCCCGGCCTACAAATATATTTTTCAAATATTTTCTTTCATGAACTTTAAAAAACAGTTAATTGAGCTGGGCGTGGTGGCGCACACTTGTAATCCCAGTACTTGGGAGGCTGAGACCAAAAGATCCGGGTTCGCGGTCAGCCTCAGCTACTTAGTGAGGCCCTCTGCAACTTAGTGAGACCCTGTTTCAAAATAAGAATAAAAAAATAGGGCAGTGGGTGTAGCCCGGAGGTAGAATGCCCCTGGGTTCAATCCCTGGCATCGCAAAAAAAAAAAATACAGTTAATTGATGTAAAATTGTACATAATTATGGGGCATCATTAGTGTTCAAATCAGGCTTAGCATATCTACTTCTCAAACATTTATCATTTCTTTTTGATGAAAATGTTGAAATTTTTTCTTGCATCTTGGAAATGTACAGTACAATATTCTTAACTATGAAAGAGAACACCTCGATTGATTTATCTTATTTAACTATAACTCAGGACCCTTTGAACAAGCCTCCCTTTTCTCCTCTCCTAACCTGGAATTCCCCAGCCTTTGATCATCACTGTCCTACTCTCAACTTGAATGAGATTAGATTTTTCTAGATTCCATATATGAGTGAGTAATTTTTCAAGTATTTTCAAATCTGCGGTTGGTTGAATCCAAGGATAAAGAACTGTGAATGGAGGCTGACTAGATTTTGAATTAGTATTCCCCATAGTCAACAGCAGGAGCTGCAGTAAACAACTTTGGAAGAAGCAGACCTGGCAGTCACATCCAGCATTTTCATCCCTTTTTTCTTTTAATCAAACTTTGTAAATAAACATGTCTTGCATAAATATTCAGTTTTAATTTACTCCAATTTTCTCAATTATTCTTCTAATTAGCTCATGATTATTATCAAGCTGATTTGGAATTAATCAAGTTTTCTGAACACATTTGTAAGAAGGAACAAATGTAATCATGCTCCCCATTTTTAACTTTAAAGTTGCCTAAAGAACACATTCACCTTTAGGATAGAACCAGATCTCACTTTGGCACCATTCACTTGTGAGAGTATTCATACAGGTAAGTCAATTCTAAAAAAAAAAAAAAAACAGGCTTTGAGAAAACAATTCAGTGTAGATGTATATAACATGTATAGGGAGGGCAGGAGCCCCTCTGATCCCAGCCCTGACCAGTGAGAGGAACCTGGGAGACCTCTGAGATAAAGGACCATTTTCTAAGACCTCTGCATCCCTACAGATGGACAAGAAGTGTGAAGAGTGCTAGACCTTGATTCAATCATTTAACAAAACTTATTGATTGACTACTATGTGAGAGGCTTTCTTCTAAGAAATTGCTTTCCTTTCTGGTGCTTATTCTAAGAAAACATTAAGAAATGTTACACCAAGTGCTGTGTGCATGTATGTTTGTATTACTTTGAATCTTACTGTGATATATAATTACACTGCACACATAAAAGTATTAAAAACAAATAAAAGTACTAAATGTATGTTATATATTATATGTATTATGTATATACATATATATGTATGATATTTTAGACAGTGGATTGTGGAAATACAAAGCATGGGTCCCAGGGGGATGGGGGTATGGTTTTATATAGAGTGGGGAAGAAAGACCTTACTTTCAGGTGACATTTGGCCAGAGAGAAGCAAGACTATGTGAGGGAGGAAAATTCAGTGTAAAAAGAATAGCAAGAGTCAAAGGCTGTGCCTGGACAGCTTTAGGAAGGAGGAGGAGGTGGTGTAAAGGGGGAAAGAGCGAGTGGGAGCCAGAACACAGAAGACCCCCTTGCATGACGGGAATTTAGCAAGCCTCCTTGCATGAGGGGGATTTGGGGTGCCTCCTTGCATGATAGGGATTTGAGGTACCTCCTTGCATGGTGAAGATTTGGGGTGCCTCCTTGCATAAGTGGGGATTTGGGGTGCCTCCTTGCATGATAGGGATTTGAGGTGCCTCCTTGCATGGTGGAGATTTGGGGTGCCTCCTTGCATGGTGGGGATTTAGGGTACATCCTTGAATAAGTGGGGATTTGGGGTATCACCTTGCATGATGGGGATTTGGGGCACTTCCTTGCATGATGGAGATTTGGGGTGTCTTCTTGCATGATGTGGATTTGGACGTGCCTCTCAGTGAGAAGGGAAGCCAAAGGAAGATTATGAGAAAAGGTGCCACATTCTCATGAAATTCTGGGATATTTCCTTGAGTGAAATGTTTGGGTGTGTTGATGATGAGCTGGGAGAGAGAGAGAAGGCAAGGAAAATTCAAGGGACACATGGTCTGTGAAAACCAGAAATAATGCAGTTGTTGTTTACTAAGAGAGGTACCTAGATACGGGCAGGACCAGGTCCAAAGCTGGGCTTTGGACTTGCTGAATGTGAGATGGCTACTGGCATCCAAATGGAGATGGAGCTATTCAGGTAACTCAAGACAGGGACAGGGACAGTGAAAAGAAATAGATAGTGGAGGAGGGAGGAGCACAGAGCCAGAAATTTAATTATAACTGAGCTGGGCATGGTGGTGCATGCCTATAATCCAAATACTTGGGAGGCTGAGACAAGAGGATCACAGGTTCAAGGACAGCCTCAGCAATGCCAAGAAACTTGGCAACAGTGCAAAGACTGTTTCAAAACAGTACTTGGAGCCGGGCGTGGTGGCGCACGCTTGTAATCCCAGTACTTTGGGAGGCGGAGACCGGAGGATCCGGGTTCACAGCCAGCCTCAGCTTGCTCTATCTCTCTCTCTCCCTGTCTCTCTTTCTCTATCTCTCTCTCTCCCTGTCTCTCTCTCTACTTGGTGAGGCCCTCCGCAACTTCATGAGACCCGGTTTCAAAATAAAGTATAAAAAATAGGGCCGGGGGTGTAGCGCGGAGGTAGAACGCCTCTGGGTTCAATTCCCGGTACCGCAAACAAAACAAAACAAAACAAAACAAAACAAAACAACACAGTACTTGGGAAGATCCGGATTCGTGGCCAGTCTCAGCTATTTAGTGAGGCCCTGTTTCAAAATAAAGAATAAAAAATAGGGCTGGGGTGTAGCTAGGAGGAAGAATGCCCCTGGGTTCAATCCCCAGTACTGCAAAAATAAATAAATAAATAAAAAAGGGCTTAGGGTGTAGCTCAGAGGTAAAATACCCCTGTGTCCAGTCCCCAGTATAGCAATAATAATAATAATAATAATAATAATAATAATTAAAGTAAAAGTATAACTAAATGTGTCAGGACATCTTCTCTCAGTGCAAGATTTCACTTCTGTGTGTGCTAAGGCTCCTTAGTGATGCAGGAATGAGGTGAGCGGGAGCAGGAGCATTCCCCCAGCGGCACCTGCTGCCTGAGGGCTGTGTAGGGCCCAGGGTGCTCTCAAATCTGGCACATGGCTGAAACTGTTTGGGCTGGTGTGACTTGTGCTCACGTGTTCACATACTTTTTCATCAGAGCTACTTGTGTGTCTTTGAGTAGAGATGATATTAAACATAATCCAGTCAAAAGAAAAACAGCTGCAGGTGATTACGTACTTGTGAATAGAAAACAATATTTAATAAGTATATGTGACTTCTAACTATTAAAAGTACTCCCACGTGGACTGTGAGCCCAGTGCTCACTGGATGTGCACCACGTGCACGTTGCTCTTGTGAGGATTGGAAGTGAGCAGACTGTTGTGCGCTGGGGTGGAGCTCAGTGGTGGGGTGTTGGCTTCCCATGCAGGAGGCCCGCAGTAGGAAGGCCCCCAGGGAGAGGCGGGCTGGTTTGCAGGGGGAGGAAGACCAGGATACCTTAAGGTGGTGGGTATTCACCAGTCACCATGGTTATATTCTCATACTTGAGCAGCCCTCAGTTTCTAATGTGTTCTGACTAATATCTACTCTTGTTTAAGCAAAGAACCTCATTCCATCCCCACAGTCATCAAAAGGGTTGTGTCTCTTTGGCAGATGGCACTGAGGTCCAGGAAAGTTATGATTTTCCTAGGATCAAATCTTCTTTCTCAATCTGTTCCTGTAATATCGGATACCACCCCCTTAAATTTGTCTAGTAAGATTTCCCAGCCCCAGAGCCTAAATATGAAACTTAACCAGTGATGTGATTTTACTTTACAATGATATAAAATAACTCTTAACTTCATGCAAAAGCAATCCCCCATCCTGTAACCCTTATTTTGTAATTGTCGAAATGGAAGTCAGAGTTTTAGTCACAGGATTCATGCATTTTCGCTATTGGGATTTGGACTGTGATGGTATTTTGGGGAAAGAAGCAGAAAGAAAGATGTATCACTGTGCCGACATTCAAATCTGGAGATGTGAAAAATTAGCTCTGTAGGAAATCAACATGGTGTAGGATGAACGTGATCACTTAGGAGATGAGAGCTGCCAGGGCAACCCTCCATATGCTGCGAGCCGTGTGGCGGCTTGTTTTCCTACTGATGCACAGGATACGTGATTTTGGCTAAAATCCCATTCAATTAAGTGAGTATTTATTGTACCCTTACTATGTATCCAACATATTTTATGATTTTCTACAGCGTCATTCATGTGTCTGCTGAAATGCAGAGACTTATATGAAACAAACTAGCTTTGATTTTATCTACCAGCAAATTGACTGCTTATAAAAATGACCGGTTCTATCAACCAAGATTTATACCAAATTCCTGAGCTGGGTATTTGTTGGAAAATATTTTGGTACTAGCCTTTATTTGATGTGTAGTTTGAAGGAAGTGCTTCTAAATTGTCCTCCCTTTTTCGTGCTTTCCCTATCACGCATAGAAGTTGGCAACTTCTATAAGCACTGGTGTGTCAGGGCAGGGTGATGGATATGAGTGCAAGCACCTCAACTAAACTGTTAGTCTGGTTGGACTTTCATTTTAGTTAAGGCACCTGCACCAAGTTGGCTGGAAGTCAGTCTACCTTTTGTGATCACTATGCATGCCCTATCGAACACGGTGAAACAAGTCTCCGGGGCAATAACTCATGACCAACTCTATATCATTTTTTAAAATGTTCTAAATATTCAGGAAGCCACAATGAACCTTTTAAAGTCTAAGTCAGGTCATCCTATTCCTCTGTTCCAAGTGCTAAGTGGTCCTTCTTTCCATGCAGGAAAAACCATCGTTCCTTCAATACCTCTAGTGTGCCATATCATCTGCCCCTGGGCTCATCTCCTCTGTCCCCACCCCCGCCTCTCCTCCCTGTGCTCATTCACGCCTGTGCTTCACTGGCCTCCTGCCATTCAAGTTGCCGCTCGGATTCATCTACCTAACCACCTTTGCACTGAGTGTTTCTTCTGCTTGCATCACTCTCCTACCTCATATCCACACATCTCAATCTCACCTCCTTCAGTCTTTACACAAATAACTTCCTCATTGAGGTTTCTCTACTCACCAGGTTCAATACCACAGCCTGTCCTGCCCAGCGCACCCTTCACTCTACTTTGCAATTGTCCCTCAATGAACATCTCCAAACACAGTACATATTTTGCTTATTCACTATGTTCACTCCATCTCCTTCTAATCTCATCCATCTGTCCATCCATTCATCCATCCCACCATCCATCCAAAGGAGGTAAAAGCTATTGCCTGTTTTGTTTGCTCTCTTTTCCTTGGAAGTATTTCAAGTATGTAGAATAGTTACTGGCACATAGCGGGTCCCCATTTTATTCTTGAATGAATGAGTGAATGTATATTAATCTCATACCTTGTATTTTGTTTGACTATTATTTCAAATAACTTAAGGAATTCTCTTACAAATAAGAACTAAAGAATCACAGAAGAAATCTGTGCCATCCAAGAGAATCTCTGATGAACCCTATCCTATATTTGGGCCCATTTAGTCAGCTAAGAAGGAAGAAGGAGGGCTGTGGTATTCTGGGGACAGCAATGGCTATCTGAAGTGACCAGAGACTGTCTTATACAAAATATTCTGCTTTGTCAGAAGTGAAGCTGTTTTGGTTCGTAGTTCAGGTCTGCAGGCAAAAATGAAACCACTTCCACATAAGCAAATGTATAAAACAGTGTGATAACAAGTGAACGGAGAAACTAATAAACATACAATAAAACTCTACTTCAATATACAAAAGAAACTGAAGGCACGGAACCTAGCAGAATCACACGCGGACACTCTACATATCACCAGGCCAGGGAGAATGGTGACATTGGAGTCGACTGGGAGGTCCCATCCGCGGACCCTCTGGAGTCCTGGTTGGAACAGACTGGCCCCAGGCAGTGTGTCTACTCCAGCAGTGAGACCTCATAGAGGAGCTCTGGCTCCCTCCTTTTATGGGACAACTGCCTGATCTTCCCATGAACTGAGGCAAGCCTGTTGCAGTCGGCCCAAGGGGTCAGTGGTCAGATGACTCATCAGGCCAATTTTTGTCTGGCATCGTTTTGGTCTTGTAAGGTCTAGTACACAGGTTGATGTGTGAAGTAAGAAAAATAATGCTATATGTCAAAGCAGCCAACAAAATAGTCAGTACACCTGGGAGCAAGAGGGTGCAATGATGTCCCCATCACTACAGGCAAGCGGAGGAGAGCAAGGTGGAAAGTCTGTTGTAGGGGAGAGGAAAGTCAAGGGCGAAACTCACATCCATTTGAACTACATCAGCCAAAGCAATCAGTTTCCAGGGCGACCTACAACCATAATTCCGTCTGGAGACCGGGTGTTCTGATGAGCAGGTGCCAGACACCCACTATGGAATCTGGAGCAGAAGAGCAGAGCCGGAGATGAGAAAGAGGTTCAGAGTGTCTGTGGGCAGCCTCTGGAGGCTGGCACGCCCTCAGCCGCACAGGACACTGGCTGGCTAAGGAGTCTTCCCAGTGGAGACGCACCAAGCATTAGACTGGATGGGTAAGAGAAGGTGCAGACACAGGTCACAGAAGAGGACAGGAGGGGCTTAGATCAGGAATGAGCTACTTGCTACCTTTTATCAAGAGGGCATCTTTAGGGATGGGGAGGTCATTGGGCCCTCTTGCTCTCTGGTATACAAATTACTTTGCTGTATTGAAGTATTGCTTTGTTTTTCTTACTTTGTGCATTGTCCTGTTTACCAAGGCCAAGATTCTAAGAGGCCTCTGATTACCAAGAGGATCTGAGAAGCTACAGGAGGTAAGGCTGCTCATTCCCGAGGCCCTGGCAGAACAGGAGTGGGGCCTCTTTCCATTTACTTCTGGGCAGCCAACCTAGAAAGATCTAAAACTTGCTTGGGTCTGGGATTATTAATTCACCAATCAGTTGTAATATTATTCTAGTCCATACCAACACCAAAAACTCAAACCACAATGAATCCTTCATTGGAAATATTTTCTTTCCAAATGGCCATGAAGATAGGTTTGAATATAAAACCACTAATAACAAAGGCATTTTCAGCCCTCAGTGGTGGCACACACCTGTAATCCCAGTACTTGGGAGGGTGAGACAGAAGGATCCCAGTTTTGAAGACAGCCTCAGACATGTAGCAAGACTCTCAGCAACCTAGCAAGACCCTGTTTCAAAATGCAAAAAATAAAAAGGTCTGGGAGTATACAAAAAAAAAAGAAAACAAGAAAAATACACCACCTCCACCAACAACAAAAAGGCATTTTCAAAATGTTTTTCTTATGTATAGAGAATAGTATAATAAATTCATGTATCTGTTCTCCAGGTATAATGCGCGTTTGTTCCTGACCACCTTTCTTTCATCTATATTGGACTCCTACTTGGACCATTCCCCACTACCTACTAGGATTATTTTGAGGGAGTTAAAACTGTATATACAGCCAGGCATGGCGGCGCACACCTGCAATTCCAGTACTTGGGAGGGTGAGGCAAGAGAATCACAGATTGGAGGCCAGTGCACAGTAACTTTACAAGACTCTGTTTCAAAATAAAATAAAGCAGGTTGGGAGTGTATCTCAGAGGTAGTCTGCCCTTGGGTTCAATCACCAGTACCACAAAACAAACAAAGAAAAACCCAGGTGGAGGGGGAACTGTGTCAAAGACCATAAAGGAAATAAATTATGAATAAATGGCACTAGTGCTTGGTTAAATATGATGACTGGGAGCCACATGTATAGTGTGGAAAATAACAGTGGTAACATTATTAGGACTAAAAGCTAATCTTAACTCTAGAACTTCCTATGTCTGAAACATTGTGCTAAGGGCTTTACAAGCATTTTTTTTTAAATTTTCATAGTTCAGTGCCCTATTATTAGCTTCATTCTGCAAATGGAGAAGTGGGGGTCTAGGTAGGATGAGGAATCTGCAGTAGGCTGCACGGTGAGTAATAACAGCGCTGGGCCTGGGATCCTGCTGGTCTGAGCCACGGCTAGAGCTCTAATGACCCTCCTGCCCCAGTGGAGACGGAAAGCCGTGCACAGTTCCTGCATTGCTTTTGTGTAGTGAGCATTAACCTAGTTCAGTTTTTAGAAGAGTAGACTCTCTGCCGATTTTCCAGAGGGAGTTTTCCTGTTTGTACGATCATTTTACAGAATAACAGCCGACCTAATCTTTCAGGAGTAGCATTTTTGAAAAGAAGTATTGAGCAACTCTGGATGAAAATATGGGCCCCTTCTCTGTCCTTTGCCTCCCCCTCTGGCCCACTCAAATAGCCTCTCTGGCTTACTCAGTGTCATGGTAAGACATGTGCATAAGGAGCCTCTGCAGCCTTCCTCCATACACTTCCAACATACTGCTTATGACAGTTCATTTTCTAGATGCTTGCCCCTCTCCCTGCCCATCAACTTCATGTTGGCTTTCTGTTTGTTATGGTTTGAATCTGCAGTGTCCCCAAAGTCTTATGTTGAAAGCAGGGTCCCCAAAGCAGCCAGATTCAAAGGCAATGATTGGATCATGTGGGGTCTGACCTCATCTGGGATTAATCCACTGATAGATAAATGGACTACTGGCAAGGGGGTTTCTATTTGAACAAAGTAGGTCACTGGGGGCATGCCCTGGAAGGGTTCCTCTTCTCCCCAGCCCCTTGCTCTCTCTCCTTCCCAGCTGCCATGAGCCAAGCAGCTTCCCTCCACCACGCCTTTCCATCCTGGTGTTCTGCCTCAGCTCAGACCCAGAGCAACGGACTCCACTGAGAATGGACCGAGACCTCAGGAATCACGGGTTCAAATAAACTTTTCCTCTACTAAGTGGCTCTTTTCAGGTATTCTGATCACAGCAAAGGAAATGGACTAATACACTATTACAGTTTCAATCTTTTCTTTTCTTTCTTATTTATTTATTTATTTTTTGGTACTGGGGGTTGAACCCAGGGGTATTCTATCTCCAAGTTACACCACCAGACCATTTTTTAGATTTTGAAACAGGGTCTTACTAATTTGCCAAGGGCCTTTCTATGTTGCGGAGGCTGACCTGGAACCTGAAATCCTCTTATCTCAGCCTCCCATTTACGGTTTTAGTTAGACCTCTCCATATCCCTCTGGGACATGCTTTCAGCTTTCCCTCCTCCACCATCCAGTAACAATGGTCATCAATGCTACTTTCTAGCAGCTAACCATTTGGGGCTCCAAAGTCTGTGACTTACACTTGTCATCTCACCCCTTGTTGACCCAGATTCCTCATTTTGCACATGAGAAAAAAAATAATGACCAGAGAGATGATGCAGTTACCATAAGATTATTCTGTCATTATTTGTTGCATGCCTGCTGTGTTCTCCAAGGGTTGAATATACCCTCACCCTCAGGAGTAGGGAGATGAGAGTTCTTTTATGGATTTTACTCTCATTTGAGGGGCAGACTGTGGAAAGAAAGAAGTCAGTGACTGCAATGGGATGGGGCCTAGGAGCAGAGCTGGCGAGCCAGGCTCACCTCTGTTAGGCTGCAGCCTGGGCAAGGACAACCATGGCTGAAACTCCAGGCTGAATCCTTGGCCTGTGTATTGATTGCACATTGCTAAAAGGAGCCTCACCAACAGTGCAAAGCTTGGAAACTGTGAACATCAAAAGTGAGAAATGGCATAGAAACATTTCCCACAAAGAGATTCTGTTCAACCTTTCCTAACGGATGATGTGCACAATTCAAGACACTGGGATTCTCAACTCCAATCCAGCTTGTTCTAACCAATCACTTCATGTTCTGGACCTGAGATGTCTTATTGGAATGTGGGTTTGGAGCAGCAGACAGATTATTTCCAAAGTAGGAAAATGGAACCGAACTAGAGAACATTATGCTAAGTGAGATCAGCCAGTCTCAGAAAGTCAAGGATCATGTTTTCTTTCATATGCGGAAACTAGAGAGAAAAATAGGAAACAAAAGGGACTTTAAATATATGAGGAGAGAGACAAGTAGAATAGTAGAAGGGGACTGGGGTAGACACAAAGGGGGAAACAAAAGGAAAATTGAAGAAGGAAACAGTTCAAATAATGCTACGTCCATAGATGAAGGTACCGGTACCAATTTTACTAACATGCTTGGGGAGGTGAGGTTGTGGGATCAGAGGGGAAACATACCAACTGCTGTATGCATCTTTCTTTGTCCATCAACTTGACCATCGCTAAAATGCATAACTATAATGCATTAATAAAAGTAAAAAAATCACTGAAATAGTTCATTTAGGGGAAAATAAATAGATTCATGTTAATAGATTGAAAATAAATAAAACCACCAATAAGGTATCATTTTGCATTTACTAATGTAACGTTTATTTTTCCTTCTTTAAAAAAGTTTGTTGTTTTTTATTGCTAGTGGAAAGGACTCTTGGAAGCTTCCCAGGGGCTTCCTAAGTAAAATGTTATGTGCATGAGGTATGTTTCCTCCTCTTGATGTTTTATAAAAACATCTTTTTATTAAAAGATGGCCTCCTCCTCTTCTTACTCTCATTTGCCCTTGAGCAATTATATCTACTCTCCACTGGATGCCGTGGAATAATTCTTCCGTTTATGCTCTTGCCCAAGAGCACACGCAGGCACACCAGTCTTGACACTTAGAAGGAGAATGTTTATATTTAACCAAAAAGGGACACTTGCTTAACAAGGACTGCTAGACCTGCTAGCTCCAGGCGAGGCTCAGCTGTCTGCTTGGCCATTTGTACATCCCCAATGCCCCCTCCTGCTGCACAGATGTCTGGGGCTTACAGGTGAATCCCAGCATGCCTGCACCCAAGTAGGTGTATTGTGAGCTGGTGCTGAGCTGGCAAGATGGCATGTGGTTCTTCTCCATTGGATGTCTTCACTGGGTTCTACGCGATAGTTCAGCTCTGCAGCTCTGCAGAACTAAGGGCTGCTATTCATCTTAGCCCCTTCATTCCTTCCCTATACCCTCAGCCCTTGGAAAGAGGTAGTCCTTCCCTACCCAGCCCTTGCCTAACTGGATGGATTAAGAAAGTTCTGCAGAGGTTGAAGCAGCTGCTAATAAGGCAAGAGAAGTTCTGGCTAAAAGTGGGAAAGTTTGGAATTACTGTTGCTATTGTTGTCACAACTTTGGTTAGCATCTTTTTGTTATTGGGTACAATGTAATTTTGCATCAAATTAGGATACAGAGTGTTAGAAAAATACATGCACACAACTCTTGGCGCCCTCCCCACCGGGTCCCCCCCCCCATCACCCTACAAGTCTTTGAGATTGGAATTGGCAATTTTGTAAACGTTCATGGCATTATATCTACTATGCATCCTTCATGACTTCTTCCCCCCTTCCCTAGTCACCCTCAGTCACTCCCCTGGAGTCTCTGCTCATCTGTCTGATGTTGCCCTTATTTCTGAATATCTCTCTAGCTTTCACATATAAGAGAGAACATACATCTACTTGTTCTTTGGGACTGAGTATACTCACACTTAGTATAATATTCTCGAGTTCCATCCATTATCTTGCAAATGGTGTAATTTTGTTCTTTTTTATGGCTGAGTAAAATTCCATTGTGTGTATATAACAAAGTTTTGTGACCCATTCGTCCATTGATGGTTATCTAGGCTGATTCCAAAGCATCTTAATTAAACGTTGAAAATAAGAAGCACTGGGGGCTTCAGATGATATCTATGAGAGGATGAAGATGTCAGGGACTTAAAGATTGCTATACAGAAGCACGCCGCTAATCAGGCAATGTAAATGTATATAAATCTAAGTACAGGGCACTCGTGTGTGTTATAGGTACTTAGATGAGAAAACCATGTGTTAGCATACGTGTGTGTGCATGCACATGTTACAGACTTTGAATTCATTTTCTTGATCATTATAAAAATAACTTGATAAGACAATATTTAAGCTGGTCACAGTGGTGCATGCCTATAATCCCAGTACTTGGGAGACTGAGACAGGGGTATAGCAGGTTTGAGGCCAACCTCAGCAATTTAGCCAGACCTTCGGCAACTTAGTGAGACTCTGTTTCACAGTAAATAATAAAAAAAGGCTGAAAGTGTAGCTTGGAGGTAGAAAGCCCCTGGGTTCAATCCCCATAAAAAACACCCAAAAAACAATATTTAGAACTAATCTAAAAATTACGTACCATAGAGTTATTAATAATGATGCTTCAATATATAAAGCCATTTAATTGATGTCACAAAGATTCTACAGCAATATTAAAATAATTATCCAATGCTACATGGAAAATGAAAAATGTAAAATATTTGTGCTTCGATTATATTTTTAAAAGTTTGTACATATGAAAAAAAGTGTGCAAAGGAACTGAAAGTTTTGTTGATATGTTATTACAGTGGGATTTGAGTTGTGTGTGTGTGTGTGTGTGTGTGTGTGTGTGTGTGCGTGTGTGTATTTTACTGGGAAATGAATCTAGGGGTATTCTACCTCTGAGTTATAAGTCCCACTTTTAGCCAGCTCTATTTTATTTTATTTTTTATTTTAAAGCAGGTTACCACTAAGTTGATGAGGGCCTTGCTAAGTTGCTGAGACTGGCTCTGAACCTATGATCCTCCTGTCTCAGCCTCCCAAGCCCTGGGATTACAGGCATGCGCTACCATGCCTGACTGATTTTTGTTCTTCTTAAGCTTAATTTAATAAAAATATTATGTACAGGCATATATTAAATACATATTTCTAAGCATATAATAAATTAAAATAAAGTAAGTTGCACTGTTAGTTATTTTTCTTGAAGTCTTTTGTGTGTTTGATGCTCTGGGCCATGTTTCGAGGCAGCCGTTATGCCCATTTAACAGATGAACAGACCAATGCAAATTAACCAAGGCTAATTTAATTGCCCAAGGTTAAAAAGCAATATGTGCAAAGTCAAATTCAGTTCTCCTCCAACTACCTCAGACTGTGCAGCACAAAATACTGTGGTGAGGTGTATAAAGACGCATGTTAGCTTCCGGTATGGATTGGGAGGCAAAGCCAAGAGATTCGGAGAATGGAGAAGCGGGGGCTTCTTTTGAGAAACTGTTTTACTCTTAGACAACCGACATGCCTATTTTGCTGCTCTATCTTAAAAATATCAAGTTATTTCTCCTAATTTTAGTGCTGCCAATAAACAGAACCCTACTAATTTTCTAGAGAAAATTAGTTTTGTCTTGATGAGACTAAGTCCCCTTGGCACGCTGTGGATGTCAGGCAGCACAGGGGATGGTGTCCAACCTTGGAAGAGGGGTTGACCACCCGGCCAGGGCACGAGGAGAGACCTGCAGACTCCAAGGCATGGTGCAGAGTGAGTGAGGGCTGGGAGGGCATTTTCATAGCCATAGGTCACTGGCCATGGTCCTGAATCACTTCAGCAGAGTTTGGCCGCAGACATTAGCAGAACGCCAAGCAATGGGACCAAGCCCACCATGACCAAAGAACCCCAGAGGAGTGTCACCTCAGCCAGAGCTCATGGGACCACACAGGAAGAATTCAAGGACTGTCACCCCTCACCACAAGGTCACAGGGCCCTCCTTCCTCCAAGCAGACAGATGGGTCATTATTTGTGAGCAGAGGAGAGGGGAAGTATCTGTTATACCAAGCAAGTACCTACAAAAAGACATACTCTATAGGGATTATTGAACATATTGGAGTGTACAAAGCTCTGAAACAGATGAAAGGAATTCTCTTTTCTGTCAGTCATCGCTTATGAAGGACACCACATCTGTTTTAGGCAAAATGCATTCCGTGCAATTGGATGACCATCTGTATGTGAATGCATTTAGACTCACCTGCAGGCGTGTCTACACATGTGTTCACAGCCTTGACAGCACCAGTATCACTGTAATGGGACAGAGGACACCTTTGCTTTGAATCTCTTTGCTCAGTACCTAGTTCTGTGTTGTTCCACATCCCAAATAGTTCATATTGCAGTGATGTCTTTGAAATAGTAATGGAATATAACTCGCAACATATTCTCCATTTTCTGCAGCTCCCCCTGATGGAATCTGTACATAAAATCTTTATTAACGCTTTTACCATTGCATAACCTCTCTCTCCCCTCACCTTTTTTAATTTGTATGGAGCTGAGAAGACCTGAAGTTGTAACTCTCTTATATTCTTATAAGTATCCATACCATTTCTACTTAAAAATAGTGAGGAAATGCTTTCTTCTCTGTGCTATGTAGGAAGGTTTCATATGTCTTGAGTGACAAAGACCATTTATAGTCTAATCATTAACTGAATTATTTCCCCAATATTTAAAAGTCCATAACTCTTACTTCTTTAATTGGATGATAATATCTATAGCAGTTTGGTTAAAATTGGGCACTTGCCACTTTTAGAGTGTGTGTGAACATGTATTTATATAAAGCTATATATATGAAATATATAACATTATATTCTATGTAATGTGCCTAATATATACACGTGCATATGTGTACATGTGGATGCATCCTAGCTAGGTACATACATAGGTATTCACATTTTGTATAGGTATCTCTTTTGTATGTACACAGATAGGCACATGTAGAGTTTTGGTCAAATGTTTTATATTCCCTAGTGATTTTGTTAGCAACATTAGCAAGACCTGTTTATCTGAAAATTTTTTTCTCCAAAAAGAAAGTCACTGTACACTACTTCTTGATGCCCTTCTAGCCTTTTTTGTTTGTTTGTCTGTCTGTTTGTTTCCAGTGAACATCAGACAAAATTTTAAGGGAAAAAGGAAGAGTTGCAGAAGCACAGTTGTTCTTACCCCAGGACATTTACAGGTTGACAAAGGAAGCAGTTTTAAAAATCATGCCATGACACTGAGCATAAACTTGCTTGTTGTAGATAAAGCAGCCGACTGGCTCAGCCTAAGTTTGGCCTCTGTGACCACCAGGAGGAAGAAAAGCCCGGCCAGACCGCTTGCTCTGGTCAGCATTGGACAGTGTGCCTGTGAGTTTTTCCTTCTCTCCAAATGACTGCTTCCTCATGGTCCTTGCTATGGTTCTGGTGCTGGTGGGATTTTGGACAGCGCCTGTGAGTTTTGTCCTCTCCAAATGATTGCTTCTGTAGGCATTAGAGTCGTATCTCAGTGAAAAGCTGCCCCATTCCTCATACCCTGTACCCGCCACTTCTTTCTCCATCAGTTATCTCCCTCCCCCTCGCTAATGCAACCTGCTCCCCAAACTGTAACAGATAAAAAGGGAAAAGAAATTATTTCAATCTGGGTTCAGTGTGTGACCTGAACAAGTTTTTCACAATTGACCAGCAGTTAGATTCAGAGATTTGACAGTGTACTTTCCAAGAAGGAGAGAACGATTCAGATATTATCTTACCTATATGGTAGATGTAGGTCAGTTTATCTTTTCCTCGGTAGGTCTTCATTCTGAAATGTTTCCATCTTTATTCAGTATCACTCATCATGATGTTGATAACTGGAGAAAGATCTTTTCTCTGATCATATTTTCATTTCTCAGAAAATAAATATCGTATGTTTTAATACCTTATTCTCTGCATTACTTTTATATATACTTGTTTTCTTGGGGAAAGTTACATGTGAGATAAGCTTTGCATTTCCTTTTCCATGAGCAAAAAAATGAAAAAATTTTAGTATTAGATTTACTTTAGAGAATGCTAGAAATTTTGCACATAGCAAAATTTCTAATCTTCGTAAAACCCTTTCCAAAATGAAATGTTCCTGGGTCATTTCCACTTAACTCAGTAGATATTAGATTCTGTCTTTTCATCAATCTCAGATGCTTAATTTCACTCATTATTAGCTGGACTCTTGGTCCCGATGCCCAAAAGGCCATTTTCAAGAAAATGCTCAGTGATCCCCCAAATTCCCAAATCCTAGAGAGGATTACCCCATCGAATGAAACAGAAGAAAAGTGACTGTTAATGAGCCACAAATAAGATCAATAGACTATCAAATATTGTATTCCAAGGCAGTTAATCAAATTTTATTTTTTCTATCGCTTTCAAAGGAACTGTGCATTGAAGTTCTGCATCTGTTAACAAGCACCTAGGCCTCATCTACATGTACTGCACCTGATTAGCAATGCGGAAATTCAACATTTCCAGAATGGCATGCAGTTGTGTAGCTGCAAAGTCTGGATTATACAACACATCATTCATTCCCAAGGGGGGAAGTCATCCTATTCCAGTGGGCTAATCAGGGTAGTCTGTCCAAATGACATGGCGTCTAGGCATTGCCTCAGCCATCATGCCCATAAGATGGCACCCAGGCCATAGGATGTTCCAGGCTCCGGCAAGTCCTGGGATCTCGCAATCAGTTACCTGGATGGTTTTGCCTCCCAGTGGACCATGGACTGACACCTCTGAAACTATGAGACAAAATAAATGTTCCCTCCTTTAAATTGTGTCAGATATTTTTGGTCGCTGTGACAAAAAGCTGACTAACCCACCATAGTTCAAGCAAAGAAAGCAAGGGCAGTTGCTACAGAGTGGCCGACTGGCAAGCCTATAATAGAAAAATCTCAGTCCTCAAATACATAAAATCATATGTAATTATCTGCATGTAGAGAAAGAAGTATGCATGTGTACAACTCCTGTATGTATGTATGTATACATGTATGTATGTATGTATGTATTTATTTATTTATTTATTTATTTATTGTGATACTAGGGATTGAACACAGGCATTCCACTTCTGAGCTACATTTCAACTCTCTTATTATTTTTCATTTTGAAACAAGGTCTTGTTAAGTTACTAAGGGTCTCACTACATTCCTGTGCGCTGGCCAGCCTCAAGCCTGTGATCCTCCAATCTCTGTCTCTTGGGCGTGCACCACTGTGCCCACTGACACAATTCCTTTAAAAGAAAATTCTGCCACTAATTTGTCACTGAAATGCTTGATGAGGATGTTTTGATTCTCAGATTTCACGTGCCGTGCATGCTCTTTACTGAGGAATTGGTGACTATTTGTAAATACCACTAATGTTTACTATTTAAGAAATTATAACTCTGGAGATTGGAAAAGTGAATGGACACTCTTCTGTATGTTCCTGTTCAACAAACCAAATTCATTTAAAATACTTCTTAGTGAGAAACCACCTATGTGAGCTCAAAAGACTTATGCCCCCTTTAGCCTCCTATAAAACTTACTGCATGTGCTGCCATGCGGAGGTTGCACGCACTGTTTCTTCTCAGTTTCGTACAGTCATTGGAATGTTAATCACAGGGGAAAATAATAAGATGCTCTTTTTCCTTAATGGGTAATACAATAGAAACTAGGGGAGATGAAGGGTTTGCTAATAAGTGGTGTTTTGAAATCTATAGGAATCCTTTGTATAAATACGAGGATGAGCCAGTGAAATCGCCAACATCCAGAAGTTCCTGATCTGCCAAATGCCGGTTTGCGTGGTTTCATCTATCACAAACCTTGTGCTCCTCTGCTCCACCTTGGTGTCTTTCTGGAAGACAGGGCTATTACATTTCTTTTTGTTCAGTCACAGCATCCATCATGTAGTGGACAGGGGCTTAGTCATCCCTGTCACCATGTATCCTGTGTAATCTGTCATAGCCTTATTATAGTGCCAATGCCTGTTGACATATGGATTTATCACCCATTAGCCCTCGAATACTTTAAGGGCATATAGGGTCTTATTTTGCTTATGTTATTATTAGCCACCAGCCTAATGACTGGCCAGAGCAGAGGCTGTATATATCTTTATTCAGAAAGATAAGAATTCAGATATTGATGAGTCGTATCCTCTTAAAAATGGCATGAGACACAGTAACGAGGAGCAGCCTTGAAGCAGGTCTCACATTGAGCTCGTCGGGTGTAGACCTGGATCTGGCTTTTGCTTCGCTTGGGGCTGGAGCAGGTTGCTGCTGCTCGCGGTGCCTCTGTTTTCCCATATGTGGAGCAGATGGTACTGACCTCATGGGAACGCAGCGAGAACTCAATGAAATGTTGCTTAGAGCAGTGGCCGGCACGCGGCACTCGCTATATAGCTGTTAGAGGTTGTTTTGCATAATCCTTTGCTGAATCGTGACTCGGTGTGTGGGTGTCTCACGGTGGTGAGGAGGGCAGTGGGAGTTCCCACTAGCATTGCTTTCAGAACTCCTCAGTGTGAGCAGCTAGCACGCTGGCCTGTTTCTTGGAGAGTACTACCTCTTGTTGAAAAATGAGGTCGTCATCTCCATAACTTTTCTTTAGCTACTCTGTGCAATATTTTGAATATCCATGATGAGCCTCACTAAAGAAAGCATTTGTAAATGAACGTTAGTTCCAAGCTAATTTAAATAAGAGCAGCTTGAGAGATGAGAAAGGATGATCATCACCCTTGGGTCCCACACACTGGGGCCTGAAGACAGAGGAAGGTCATCAGCCGGTACCAAAGGATTGTTTCCTGGGGACTCCTGGGGCTGAGTCCTGCGGCAGAGCCAAGGCCAACCTGCTGGTACACACCAGTTCTCACCACCTGTACAAATGCGAGCCCAGGTCTCCAACTCAGCTAGAGACCTCCTGCTTGATCTCACTTAGAAGCGTGGGCCTTTTGCTGTCGCTGAGAAGGGACCCAGGGCCAGGAAGACCTGAGCCAGAAGTTGAGCTAGGTTGATGGCATGGCACTGTGGTCTAGTGCAAGTAAAACCCAAGGTGGTAACTGAGTCGATCCTTGATGGCTCCGTCAGAGCCAGGTGCAGGTGGGAGGGCACAGGTGGGCAATAAAGCAGGAGGACGCAGCCAGAAAAGAACGGGAACTGAGGAATTGGAGAACGCGGGATAGGTTATAGCAAAGCCTGGGAACGCAGTGAGAAATCTAAGACCAGAGCTGTCTTGTTTACTGCTAGAGTCTCAGTGCCGGCTTATGCAGAGTGAAGACTCAGCACATGGATGAAATATTGAAGGGAAGTGGGACTGTCCGATCACTTAAGAAGTTAAAACTTGCTTCATAGGTACAATATTATGACATTTTCAAATAGGAGGGAGAAACTAGAACATTTAGGGGATCACTCAATTCTCTATTCTTGAAATAATCTCAAACAGGGAAAAAGATCAATTATCTCTGTCCATTTCATTATAATATTTCTTAATAATATTTCTCTAGTGCTTGGGGGCTACCTAGCATCCTGCTCCTAAAAGTCAAGGAGTCTATGATTTGCTGAACAGAACAAATGTCTTGCAGAGATATAATGAAGCAGGACGAGTATCTCTGGAAGGAAGGTAATAATTGATAATGCCAAGATGGTGGAGACAAGCTCAGATTATGAAGAAAAAGCATACACATGTCCACCAGGCTTAACTTGGATTTACAACAAGAATGTTGCTTCTTCCTGAGCCCAGGACAAAATGGAACAATTAAATGTGTCCAATCAAATTAGGTTACCTAATTTTATTTTATTATTACTATTTTTTTTTTGCAGTACTGTGGGTTGAACCTCCCAAAGTCTCTGGGATCGCAGGTCTGCGCCACCGCACTCCAGCTGAGGATATCTTATTTTAAATAAATCTCAACCTTTCATACTAGATGAACAAGTGAGAAGGTACTTTTGAGGTCCTAGATTCACCACATGACCCCTTCTTTTGGGGAACCAGCGCTGTTTATATTCAAGATAAAAGTGAGCAAAATTCTCTTTGATCCACGTTAATAGACCTTGCAAACCTAGGTTTTCTCATCAAGAAAGCAAAGCACTGAGACCTACATGAAGCAACAAAGAGCAAATGTTACTGTGATTCTCTGACTTTTCCCAGGCTCCAGGGGCCTCTGAAGAGAGAGCTGTCGATGCTGATGGGGTACGTGCACCCCACACGATGGAACTGTCTGCCTTGCGGGGAATCACAATGTCCACACTGTCGCCACCTTCCCTTAGACTCCCCTTACTACTTCCCTCTGGAAGTTTGCAGAGAAGATCTTCTTGGGCTTCATATGTTTTTGCTCTCAAAAATACCAGTCTGAAATTTTACTTACCCAGATGGAAATGAACTGCTCTTTGGCTCCGCTGCTTGAAAGCCAGCCAAGATAACTCTGGGCTCCTGGTTGAAATTCTAGTGCAGAGACTCCAAGGCCATCAAGCAGAAGGCAAAACACTCAGCATCTAGTTTATTTGTGTCAATCATAAAGAAGAATTTAAAGTTATATAAAAATATACATCAGCACATTCAAATATTTCCAGACTAGTTCAGAAAGTTTTTATCACTGGAGCTTCAATTATAAAAATAATAATATTAAATGTTATTTTATTAAACATACTGCCTTCTCTCTCCATATCACTGTGTGTGTGTGTGTGTGTGCGTGTGTGCATGTGTGTGTGTGCAAAAATGAGTGGTGAGAGAAATGTCTTTGCTTGCTTACAAAAATAATTCAATACTCAGTCATGGCAGAAAATAACAAAGATTTTTCTATGGCATACATTATACTTTATATGTTGGAAATTCTACGATGGGCAGATGTTTGATTTAAGAGAAATATGGAAATATATTTTCTCATGGCTGCATAAGATTCTGGTAAAGTAAGTGGCTCTTGAGAGACTGAGAACATTCTGTGAAAATCACCGTGATGTTTTGTTCTCTAATGGGAAGAGCACAAGTGTTCTTCAGTTGAGGGCACCCTTTAAGAGGGGGGGGGAAACAGCAAGAGGAAATGGATGGGGCTTCTTCTCCATGGTGGAAATCAATCTGTGGCTTGTTACAAAACACAAGTCATTCTGAAATATAAATGTATGGTTAGTTTGAACAAAAATAAACCAGAAAATGTATTCCTGAGAGGAACTGGGTAGAAGCTCAAACAACATACATGTTTAGGAGCTAACTCGTAAGGGATGGATAGAATAAAACTTTTCCAGGGGAAAGACAAGGGGGAGTGATTTTTATTAAGTTTCCTTTATAATATGCTTAACCAATGTTAGGTAACTTTAATGCACACCACAGTTTTTTTTTTTTTTTTGCAATAGTCAGCCTTCTGTATGTAGGCAACCGCACCCAAGGACTCTGCCAATCACTGACAGAGAATATTTAGAAAAAAAAAAACTGTCTTTACTGGACATGTACAGAACGTTTTTCTTTGCCATTATTCCCTAAATTATTATAAACAACTTTTTACATAGAATTTTCATTGTATTGGTTATTATAAATAATCCTGGGATGATTTAAAGTATAGGGGAGGATGCTTGTAGGTTCTATGCAAACACTATGCTGTTTCACATAAGGGACTTGAGTATGTGAGTGTTTTGGTCCCAGAACCAATCCTCAGTGGATCCCAAGGGACAATTCTGTTCCATTTTTGGATTAAATATTGGAATTTCCATGGACACACAGCTGGTTAAAAGCAGGGTCAGAGTTCAAACCTAAGTTGCTACCCAATGTCAGTGATGTTTCAAGCTGGGAAAGGGCTTGACACTTCTCCTAAATATTAAGAGAAGATTAAATGATGTGCCGAACAGAGAAAATTTCCTCACATCTGAACGATCCCTTTCAAGTTGTTTTGATTCCTTGTGATTTCTTCTGTATGTTTTATTAAAGAATAATGCTAAATGTGAGGTAAGACAGAATAAACAAGAGAAATAGGTAGAAAGGGGATATAAAGGAAGGAGAAGGAAGTACCATGTTGCTTTAGAAGTTCCACATACTTTTCCCTAAGCTAGTCTCTCTTCCAGGCCTGTCATTCCCAAATTCCTGGAAAATCGGTAAATCTTAAAGTTAACCAAAAACTCACTCACCTATGATAGTTACACTGTGCACTGTTAGTTAACCACCAGAATAGTTTAAACAAGAAAGATACCATATCTTGAGAAACCTGTAATAGGGAACCTTCCAGCAATATCTCTTGATGGACAATGGAGACCAGGTCACCTATCTGGGAATTGATCAAGCGACCATAAGCCATCTTGTGAACACCAGACAGATGTTATCCTCATATATTCTCCTACGCCCACCCCTTGCCAAGCTTCCTTTAAAAGAGGAACCTGAGCTGGATGTGGTGGTGTGTAATCCCAGTACCTCGGAGACTGAGACAAGAGGATTGCAGGTTCAAGGACAGCCTCAGCAATTTAGTGAGAACCCTGTTTCAAAATGAATCAAGTTTCCTGCCCTCTTTCTGGGAAGTGTGTATGTGTGTGTGTGTGTGTGTGTGTGTGTGTGTGTGTGTGTGTTGCTGGGAATTGAACCCAGGGCCTTCCATGTGTTAAGCTCAGGCTATATCACTGAGCTGCACCCACAGCCCCACTAGAAATTCTTAGGAGTTTAGATAATGCAATTTGCTTTTATAAAATATATATTTAAATGACATTGGTATTTGTGTATCTATGGGCACACAACTAAAGAATATTTTTACCAAATGTATTGTGAAGGAGATGGCAATTCAATGTCTTTTCCTCCAATTTTTTCTTTGTTTTGGCCATCTCAAAACTTTATGGAATTGTTCTCATGGAAACTACTTCAGATACTTTCTCAAAACAGCCTTTCTGGAAAGCCCTTATATTAAAAACAAAGCAACAATAACAAAAAAGCCCAGGATGTCTGGAGAAAATCATGCATTTTAAGGACTTTGTGGAAGAAAGCTATCAATAATATTGTCATCCATTATTATTTGTTCAGATGTTTCTAAGGAGCTAGGGTTATATCCCTGGGAGACTGTCTTAGAGGTCCAACAAGCAAGAAAGCCCAGTGCAGAGCTTTACATGAAAAGACAATGAAAACCAGGAATTGGGATTTATGAATATAAAAGAGGCATGATGGGGGCTGGCTCAGAAGAAAGGTCCCTTCACTCCCAAGTCCTACTAACTCTACAGTCTCATGAAGGTCAAGTTGATGGAGGGATTCTCATCCCTTCCTGTGCATCTTTTTTAAGACTCTCTACTAATGACACATTTCTGTTGCAAAACTAGTGACATATTGCCTGGCTCTCACTCTCCTCCCAATTCCTGTGCTTCTAAATCATTTTTGAGAGCTAATTAGGTTGTGTGCCATTTCCACTGCTGCTCTGGAGGCAAGGTGCACGCCTGCATATTGTTCACTTACCGCTGTGCACATCTGTGCCTGATATCAATCTGCAGGGATTTTGAAAATTAGCATCCTTCTCAAGGCAAACAGGGTTGCGAGTGAAGCTATGTACTGTTAATTGGTCTTTGATCTTATATACACAGCCTGGACTGCAATGGGAAATTGACAGTGATGGAATCAGGACATATCCTTTCTTGTTTCAAAACCCACTCCCCTCTGCAGAAACACACAAAGATAGAAGAAACGTAACTGGAAAAGTCTATGCCCTAAAGGGCAAATGTGCACTTTCTTAAAAGAACAGCTATACATTCATAATTGTGAAAGATGCACTGTGTCAATATAAAATCCAAAACTATTTATACCATCAGGAAAATGGGTTAATATAATTGTCTACCAATTTTGAGACACACAGCATGAGGATTAGGCAAAGCTAAACAAAATCCCAAATCCTGATTGGAATTATGATATTTGGAATCTTTAAGGTAAAACAAAAAGCCAACATTTTTCATTTTTTTCCCTACCAGTCTATCAGAAGTAGTTTTTTCAGAAGCAGTTTTTTCTACCATCACTTTTGATTTTATTTTCTTTTTTTTTTTGTACTAGGGATTGAACTCCAGGGGAATTCTCCATTCTGCCTCTGAACTACATGCCCAGCTCTTTGTACCTTTTTTTTTGAAACAGGGTCTCCCTAAGTTGCTGAGGGTCTCGCTTAGTTACTGAGGCTAGCCTTGAACCTTCAATCCTCCTGTCTCAGCCTCCCAAGTACTGGGATTACAGGTGTGACACCAGCACACCTGGCTCATTATTTTATATTCTAGGTCTTCAGTCCCTGAAATAGGAGAAAGATGAGACTGCCTGAAAGCAACCTGTGTCTGTGACTGACTCGTATCGGAGGATAAATGAGACAGCTATTTCCCAGGAAGTAAAGATCAGATAACATTTAGTAAAGTATGGTCTGGAGGGGTGAAGGGATTGATGGACTCTATTATTTGTTTAAAGGCTCTTTCATGCTCTTAAGATAGTAGGCAAAGGAGCAAGACTGCTGGCTAGAAGCACCCAATGAATGGATCTAAGCGAGTTCCAGGAGTGCATTTTGAGTTCTCTAAGGGCGAGGGAGGAGAACCAGGAGCCATCTAGGAATAGGACCACCTCCATCTTGAGTGTCCTTTGTCCCACAGTGCATCAAATGCAATACATATTGTACAAACAGAAATAAAGGTGATATGACATCAGGCTGAGTGAAAAGGAAGGAGATTTTAAAAGAGGAGGATGCCACAGAGGAAGCAGCCCGTGGCCCTCCCAAGAGTCTAGAGGGCACGTGAGTTTAGGGAATCGTTGGCCAACATTTTTTTGTGTGAAGGACAAGATAGAAAATATCTTAGCCTTTGAAATGATGCAATTCTGCCTATGCAACAGGAAAGCTGTCATAGATAAAATATCAACAAATGAACCTGGCTCTGTTCCAATGATACTATATTTATGGAGACTGAAATCGGAATTAAATGTAATTTTCAAATGTCATAAAATAAATCTTTTTCTCCCTAAACCATTAAAACATATGAAACCTGTTTTGGATCATGAACGGTAAGAAAGCAGGCATTGGGCTGGGCTTGTTGATCCCTGACGCGTGACCTGTCCACATTGGGTAGGGAGGACATCGCAGCACTCTCGAATTCCTGTTGACCACTGTCATTTTTAAAATTTTGCTTAGAAGCCGGGTGTGGTGGCGCCTGTCTGTAATCCCATTATACCTGAGAGGCTGAGACAGGAGGATCATAGGTTCGAGGACAGCCTCAGCAAGTAGTGAGACTCTCATCAACCTAGTGAGACCCTGTTTCAAAATAATTTTTTTTTAAAAAATAGGGCTAGGGGTGCAACTTGGAGATAGAATGTCCCTAGGTTCAATCCCTATTACCACAAAAAAAATTTACTTAGGTGTTTTTTGATACTGAGGATTGAACCCAGCACCATTGTACCACTGAGCTATATACCCCAGCCCTTTTTAATTTTTATTTTGAAACAGGATCTCACTAAGTTGCTGGAGATATCAATAAGTTGATGGGGTTGGCCTTAAACCTGTGATCCTCCCATCTCAGCCTTCCAAGTACTGGGACGATAGATGTGATCACCATACCAGCCTCTGACTACTGTGATTTTTAAAACCAGCTTTCTTGGACGATTTCTTCTCTTGAAAATACTTCCAAGTTTAGAAACACAAACACTAGATGACCCGGCAAATGAAAGAGATTTACTGTGGATTATTTTTTCCATTAAAGGTTTTAAAAATAAACAAACACAACTTTGATTGGCATCACTGCATACGTCAAGGCTTATTTCTGGCAGATTAAAAAGCTGAGTGCTATTTCCTATGAAATAAAAAGATTGGCATGTATGTCAGACTCACTTGGCATTTCTAATGTGATAAAAGCCAAAGACTCCAAAAAGATCAATTAATTTACTTCTCTCTTGCTCTGTGGTAGGTCACATAACCCATCTGTCTTTTTACAGGCAAATACATATTCTATCATTTTGTGTTGGGATGGTATTAAGCATTACCACTTTTTAATTTACTCTTTATTTCACCAAAAGGAAAACAAAATGTCATGAAGGTTAAATAAAAACCATTTTTGCAAGTATATTTGCAATGGTGGTCCATTTGCAGTTTAGTGGTCTTGAAAATAAAGAGGATTTTTTGTATTTTTAACCAACCTTGTATGGATAGGCATGTCTCTATAAGAATGACTGTAGGTCACATGTCTATTCAGCCGGGGAACAATGGACAATGAGAAACATCTTTGCCACCTATACTATCCTTCAAATAGTTCCACCTTGAGAGAGTGCTACTTCACAACACTAAATAGCAAGGCCTGAGTCTACCAGAGTTTCCATATTGAATGTCCCCCAGAGGTCCCTGTATTGGGGGGTTGGGTTTCCAAGGAATTGTCATGGGGAGGATGTGGTGGGACCTTTAAGAGGTGGTGCCTAATGGGAGGTTGTTTAGGTCATTGAGGGGTTGTCCTTGAAGTGAATGAGGAAACCCAGCCCCTTCTTTTTCTTTTCTTTTGCTTCTTGGCTATGAGGTAAGCAATCATGCTTCATCATGAACTTTCCTTCCCGCCATTCCCATCCAGCAATCCCAGCTCCAGAGGTTTTTAAACAATGTGCCTACCTGGTCATGGACTGGACAATCTAAAGCTGTTAGCCAAAATAAACCTTTTCTCTTTATAACTTGATTACTTTAGGTATTTGTTATAGTGACAAAAAGCTGACTAACACAGTGTCTCATAAGAGGATTAACTTAGGTGTTGTCTCTATGGGTCCAGGGACACAAAAATGTCTTAAATAAAGCATCCAGTCCAATAAGATGGACTAGAAATTGCAGAAGTAAACTTTGTGTCTTGGTTATTTTTTCTTCTAGTAATCTAGTCATGGTCACTAAAATATCAACTTGTAATTTATACCACAGTATGTATAAGTTGTGTATGGATGTATACACAAATTAGTGAACAGATAAATTGATTACTTTTTGAATTATTTAAATACTGATTCATACCAGGAATATATTAATATACTCTACAAAAGTTCCAGAATAAAACCATGATAGAAGAAAAATAGGTAGAAAGAAAACATAAAGAAAGTTGGAGGAAAATGGACTGCTAATATAAAATGTTTGTGCTAAAATTTTTCAGTCCCTAAGCTAGACTGGCCACTCCCAAGTTTCTGGGAAATTCACATATTTTTATGAGAGCTATATCATAATCAGGCAGCAGAGACTACATAAAAGATCCCTGGAAAGATGACCTGGCCACCACAGTGGAAATTCACTCACTTGTGATAATTACCTTAGGCACTGCTAGCTATCTTATCAATGATGATGGAGACTCCACCCAGAGCCAGATGAGGACTGGATCACCCTAAACCATCTTGT
The DNA here is from genome assembly GCA_004027185.1 of Glis glis. Lineage (NCBI taxonomy): Eukaryota > Metazoa > Chordata > Mammalia > Rodentia > Gliridae > Glis > Glis glis. The sequence continues at coordinate 30,664 of PVJS01000975.1, forward strand.
GATGTATGAATGGTATCATCCTCTCAGTCTCCCATGCTCACCCCTCACCAGGCTTCCTATAAAAGAAGAGTCTTGGACCCCTGGAGGGCATCTCTCACTCCGGAAAGGGCCTGTGTTCTCCCTTGAGTGGATATTTTTTGCTTTCCTAAGTAAATCTTTGTCTATGTCTCTGACTGGCTCCCACTGAAATTCTTTTCAGTCATGCAAGATTGACTGAAGTCCTGAGTTGTGTCCCTCTCTCTCCCCCACTGGGAACTACTCCTCCCTCCTCTGCACCTTTCACAGAAGCAACCCTTCTCCCATGAAAAAAACAAAACAATACATAAACTTTGAACATTTGTGACCAAAGAATCTCTGTAGACATTACCAAATTATGACAAATGGAAAGCCAAAGAAGTCACAGTAGAATTATTTTCATTTTTAATTTTTAAAATTTTTGGTATATGGAATTAAACCCAGGGACATTCTACTTCCAAACTACATCCCTAGCTCTTTTATTTTTTATTTTGAAACAGAGTCTTGCTAAGTTGCTGAGGCTGGCCTCAAACCTGTGATCCTCTCATCTCAGCTTCCCAAGTACTGGAATTGCAGCCATGCACCACTGTGCCTGACTTATAATTTATTATGTTTAAGTAGGTACAATTGAGTAATGCAATAAGTTTTTCTTTGATTTTTGTCTACTCTGAATTTAGGAAAACTAGTATGAATGTGCATTAGCCCTTACTTTTGATTTCTCAAGATATAATTGAAATTCTTCATAGGTTCATAAGTTTCTTTAAGCAAAAATGATCATATGTATATATACATACATGTAAAAGGTTTCACATGCAATATCTATATATTTAATCATACTATACACACAATACTGCATTATAATAAATCTTTCAATCCAAGTATACTAGAGATCTCTTTATATTGAAATGCACACCTCTATTTCATTCATTGCATAGATAAACCTTAAATAATTCAACCAGTCTCCTATTTATCCACAAAATGTTTGCTTTTGACTTGTTTTGATTTTCCTTTCTCATGAGTTTTGTGACCTGATATAAGCTAACTTGATGAAAGATTTTAGTTATTTTTATTCTTCCTTTCAGATTTTTTATTGTAGGCTTAGGTAGTTCCAAATCTTTGATTTATCTATCATGGATTATTTTAAGGATGAAAGTCATTACTATCTTTGTTTTTAACTAGAATCATCTTAATGTCTCAACATCACTTATTAAATAGCTTCTCCAATCACACTAGTTTAAGCTTATTTCAATTTTTTAAACACAATCTCCATATGTATTTATATCTAGTTCTGCCTTTGCATTCTATTAAACTATCTAGACATGAAATAACAATTATAAGAATTCCATTACACTATTAATAAAGTATTTTAATTATTGATATTATTTTGTCTGTTACACTAAAATAAGGGCAGGGCCCTTGAGATGGGGAGATCATCTCCTCTGGGTAAGCCCACTGGAATTGCAAGAGACCTTGGAGGTGGAGAACCTTTCTTGACCAGGGGAGAGAGCGATGTAAAGGTGGAAGGTCAGAGAGATGTAGTGTGAGAATAATCAAAGTGGTGCTGCTGGCTGTCAAGATGGAAGAGTCAAAGATGGGCCCATGAGCCAAGAAATATTACTACTTTTGGAAAGGGGGACTTTGGCCTTAGAACTTCCAGGAACTGAATATCCCCAACAGGTTGAATTAGCAAGAAACCCAATTCTCTGAGGAACACCCAGCAGCCCTGAAAACACCTGGATTTTATTCTTGTGAGACTTGGATGGACTTCTGACCTGAAGAACTCTGAGGCCATCAATTGTGTGGCTTAAGCCTATACATGTGTCATCATTCGCTACAGGAGCAAACGGGAGTCTAACGTACCCACCGACTTATGACAGGCTGTGCTTCTGCAGTGTTTAAGTCAATGACTCAACACAGCTGGGTTACTAAGGCAGGCGCACTTTGAAGAGTTGAGGGACTCCCTTCCAATAGCTTTGGTTTTCGGACTCCCCAAACCTAGTTGCTATTTCTGGGAACTGTGCCGAAGTCTGAGACTCATTTGCTTATCCTCTGTCCTCCCCTCTCTCCATCCTGAGGCTGCGGTACTTCAATAAATTACGGAAGCTCAAGATTCTTTCCACCACGCCCTCTCATGGTGTATTTCTTGTATGCCTAAGAACATGACATCATTTCTTAAAGGACCCAGAGAAACACAGTAAGACATCAGCTGGAGAAAAGGAGTCTGCCAGGGACAACGCAGGAATTTACCCTGCTCTCTCATGGTCGCTGGCATGCCGTTGAACAAGGCATCATTCATTTCTTCATTCTTGAAGATGCTTTTATAGATCCCTACTCTGACAGGCACAGGGATTATAAAGATGAAATGGATGCATTGTCTGCTTTCTTATGTAGAACAGACAGACATAAAAATGATTGAAATCCTATGATTTGTGTTCTTTAAAAGGCAAGTATATCTCAGTTCAGTCAACAGCAGAGGAGAAGGCAGCTGATACTTCCTGGGGAAGTCAGAGCTGACCTCCAGAGCTCAGGAGATTAAGTTGAATTTCCTGACTTCCTTGGCAGTAAAGAGCAGGGTAGAAGACTAGGGGAAAAGGGCTGTGGAGAATACCCTGCATTCTAGCCCCTGAACGTCACTAGTATCTTTACTATACATCCTAGTGGACTTAGTATAATTTGATTCAGTAACTACTCGGTGAATGAGTAGGATTAGCCTAAGTAATGTTTGTCAACTTGATGATATACTAGATGTTGAAAGTGGGCAGATTTCTTTATATCCTTTCCCTGGCTGGAATTTAATTTAGAGTAAATTTCATGATGGGAATAGAAGATGCTTTCTAAATGCCATTTCTGAAATATTCCAGATGAATCAATATTATGTCGAAATAGAATGAAGATTTATTGAATACTCTTTGGGAAACATAATAGTGTTCACACATCTAACAAACATTTATTGCATTCCTAAATGTATTACTTGGATAAATGAGTGAAATAAGTGAATGAGAAACACATTACAAGCAGCTGGTTAAAAATCAATGATATTCACTTATAGCACCCAAGACCCTTGTTCTCAACAAAATTATTTCCCCGAGCCCTGAAGAAGAGATTTGAAACAGATTTTCTGGCATGGGCCAGGAAATGAAAATCTTTTTCTTCTTCTTCAAATTGATGTGATGTATTTGGTCATGCCATAAATTTTAAGCAATGCAGTATTATTAAAAACTGTTCAAAGAAGTAAGAGTTTTCAGTAGTTGTTTCATATTTTAAAAATCTCTGAAAAAAAACAAAGAAAAAAAATACAGAGATAGGATGATGAACTAGTTAAATCTCGATGCTCAAAAGATAAAGTTGATTTGCTTCTGGGAAATTATGTTTTCTTACAATTCTCCTACATTGATATTAACTTGAACTTTTTGTTTGTCAAGAAGTAACATAAAATCCTATTTGAAAATGGCCTGTATTTATAGGGCATAATATTACTAAATGATGGAAATAATGTTCATCAGTAATGCAAATAAATTACAATTTAATCAGATAAAGAGTAGAAAAATACTGTAACATTACAGGGAATCTTCCACAAGGGAAAGGAGAGAGAACTGGGCTAGAAATCATAGGATCTGCAACTCCGCACACAGATATTAGGCAAGCCACCTCCTTGCACACTGTGCTGCCAACCTCACATATCCAACTGCTTCTTTATTTCTCAGACTGTACCTATTGAAACTCAAGTTTTTCCATAAGCAGAGAGGGGAGCAGGCAGGAATCCACAAAGGTGTCTGATTCTTTTTCAAAATCAGGCAATTATATTTTGACCCTATTTATTTAACTTCTCCATAACATTTTATTTGAAAGAATAGTTCCATGATTTAGGAAGTATGGAAATCAAAGAGAGAAGACCTTGCAAAATTTAGATAGATTATTTTAAAATTACCCCAAAACCGATACTTAATCAATTTCCTAGTGGGTTCTCTTTTAAGTCTTAATGAAAATAACTCAAGACTTAGGAAACCCAAGTTCAAATTCTGTTAAATAATAGGAGTATTAAGTAAAATCAGTAAGAATGGTAGAAAGACCCCTAGAAATCCCTAAAGCCCCTAACAAAACTGGAAAAAGTTTGAAAATCTATTATTTTTTGAACCCAGTAAATTAACCAAAGGCTTAAAAAATCCAAGGATCGTCTATTCAAGCAAAATAGCCTAATATTTGTAGGATGAGAAGTTTTCTGGCACCCTGATTGCCCTTTTCTCGTTGCCTTCTAACCGTGTACATTGTAGCCTCAAAAACCAGCCTTCCCACAGTGACACTGAAGGTCAGTGACCTAGCATTAATTAGAAGAGGCAGAATAGGACTGGAGCTCCCCAAAAGCCACATTTCTAAAGAATTGTCATTGTTGACACATTATAAATGTAAACTGCTGCATTAAAAACACAAGAAAAGCCTATAATAAATAACCAAATTTCTGACTTAAGAAACTGTAAAAAGAAGAGCAAGGTAAATGAAATAATGAGTATGCTGAGCATCACTGAGGTAAAGAATAGAAAATAAATAGAAAAACCAATAAGCCAAATTAGTTATTTGAAAAGATCAACAAAATTGGCAAACCTTAAGTTAGACAGCTGAAGAATCAAAGAATGGAGACCCCATTTACTAACATTAGGAATTAAAAAGACATTTCAGAGAAAAGAAAGGATTTTTAAGGAATACTGTGGGCAATTGCATGTCAACACACTATAGAATCTAAATTAAATGGGCACATTGATAGAAGAACACAGGCTACTAAAATCAACTCAAGAAAAAACAAAAACCCACATGAACTTAAAACGGGCAAAGAGATTAAATTAATAATAAAGGAACTACCCCTACTCCAAGTATACCCACCCACACAACGATAGACTCAGAGGCTTAGTGGTCTCTTCTCCTAAGCATTCAAAGAATTAGCACCCATCATTCACATATCCTTCTAAAATTAAAGGAAAAGGGATTATTTCCCCTTTGATTCAATGAGGCTAGTATTACCTTAACACTGAAACCAAAAGATCTTACAAGAAAAGTACACACCAATAATCCTTTTGAGGGTAGATGCAAAAATTCCCAACAAAAATACTAGTAAAGTTAGTGGAGTAACACATTAAGAAATTATTATATACCATGACCAAGTGGAATTTGTCCTAGGGATGCAAAGACTGTTTAACATAGAAAAATCCATTAATGTAATATTCCCTATAATAGAATAAAGACAAACCCATGGACTTTTCTCATTTCATGAAGAAATTGGCATTCAACCAATACAACATGCCTTCATAGAAACAATACTCAATGCTATGCAATACTACAAACTGAATTGTACCCCCCAATTATCGATATGTCAAAGCCCTAAGCCCTAATGTGATCCTATTTGGAGATGGGGCTTTTGGGAAGTAATTAAAATTAAATGGGATCATAAAGATGGGATCCTAATCTGATAGTATAGGTGACACTGACAGTATAGGTGGCAGTATAAGAGGAGAAAGCGCTCTCTCTCTCTCTCTCTCTCTCTCTCTCTCTCTTTCCCCATGTACTAAGAAAGGAGCCATGTGAGACCATAGCAACACGACTGATGGCTGCAAGCCAGGAAGTGAGATTTTACCAGAACCTGGCCATGGACTACAAAGCTGTGAACAATAAATTTCTATGGTTTGAACCACCAAGTCAATGGTATTTTGTTACGGCAATCCAAGCTGGCCAATATTTTTGACAGGAATAGAGGAACACTCCCTCAGTCTGATAGAGGGATCTACAAGCAACCCCATCCTGATAATGTACGCAAGGATGAAACATGGAAAGTTATCTCTGTAAGATCAAGAACAAGACAATTATTTCATTATGGTCACCTCTATTCAATATTTTACTCGATGTTCTAGCCCAATAAAAGGGCAAGAAATAAAAGGTGTCCACATTAGAAAAGAGAGGAAAAAATATGTTTATTTTAAGATGGCATATTACATATAAAAATATGCTAAGAAATACACACACAAATATTAGTAATAATAAACCAATTTAACAAGGATGCAGGGTACAGTATCAATTCACAAAAATAAATTTTATTTTTATTTAATTAATGTAAAATCAATGTGAAATTCTATAAGCAATCCCATTTACAATAGCACAAAATAATAAAGTAATTAGAAAATATTTGATAATAAAGTGCAAAAATGTTAAAAGAATTTAAAGTAGATTTAAATAAATGGAAAGGCATTACATGTTCACAGATTGGAAGACATGATACTGCTAAAATTACCATAGACACAAATAAATTCAATGCAATTCTTATCAAATTCCAGCTTAATTTTTTTCAGATTGACAAGCTGATCCTAAATTTACACGAAAATATTGAAAAAGAACAATATTTGAGGGCTTACATTTCTGAATTTTAAAATTCACTGCAAAACTATAGTAATCAAGTCAGTATGTTACTAGCATAGGAATAATATATAGGAATCTAATTAAATCTAATTAATCTAATCTAATTAAAATTTTACAAATAAATTCAAACATTTTATTTTATTTTATATTTTGTTATTTTGTACTGGGGATGGAACCGAGGGGCATTCTACCTCTGAGATATACCCCCAGCCCTATTTTATTCTTTATTTTGAAGCATGGTATTACTAAGTTTTGGAGGACCTTACAAAATTGCTAAGGCTGGCCACAAACCTGTGATCCTCCTGTCTCAGCCTCCCAAATACTGGGATTACAAGCATGCTCCACTGCACCCGGTTTGTAACCATTTTTTATTAACAATGGTGTTGGAATAATTCAATAGGGTAACAATTTTTTTTAAACAAATGATCCTGAAACATTGGATGTTTCCTTGACAAAACATGAAGTTTGACCCATACTTCATTCTATATACTAAAAAGAACTCGAAGTTAATCAAATATCTAAAAGTGAGAATGAAATAATAAAACTCTCAGAAGAAAACACAGCTGAATACTTTCATGATATTGATTAGGTAACACATTTTCAAATATGACTGCAAACATAAGCAACCAAAAAAATAGATACATTAAAATTTATTGAAAATAAAAGAAAATGTGCTTCAAAGGACACTATCAAGAAAGGGAAAATAGAACCCAGAATGGGAGACAATATTGGCCACAACTCAATAATAAGAAGATAAATAACCCAGCTAAGATTTGGACAACGCGTTTAAATAAGCACTTCTTCAAAGAAGTTTGCAATCTTTTGTCTTGCTGGAGGGAATGGAAAATGATACAGATACTGTAGTCACTGCTCCTCAAAAATCACATATTAGAATAACCTCATAACTCAGCCACTCCATCCCTAGTTATACACCCAAGGGACTGAAAATCCACACCCCATGAAAACTTGAACATTACTATTTTAACAAGAGTATGCATAACACTAAAAGTGGAGATAATCCAATTACCCATCAATTGTGGATACATCCTCAAATATTGTATTTCCATGCAATGTAATATTATTTGACCATAAGATGGTACAAATACTAATACATGCAAAAATATGGATAAACCTTGAAAGTATTATGGTAAATGAATGAAGCCAAACAGAAAAGTCCACATATCATAAGATTGCATTACATGAAACATTTAGAGTGGGAAAATCCAGAGACAGAAAGGGCTCATCAGAGCAGAGAATGGAGGATGCCTGCTGTTGGATATGTTTAAATGCATGTGTGTAAACCGGGCGTGGTGACGCACGCTTGTAATCCTAGTACTTGGGAGGCTGAGACCGGGGGATCCGGGTTCACGGCCAGCCTCAGCTACTTAGTGAGGCCCTCTGCAACTCAATGAGACCCTGTTTCAAAATAAAAGATAAAAAATAGGGCCAGGGGTATAGCTCAGAGGTAGAATGCCCCTGGTTTCAATCCCCAGTACTGCAAAAAAAAATAAAAATGTGTGTGTGTATGTGTGTGTGTGTGTGGGGGGTACTTAGGATTGAACCCAGGGGCATTATGCCTCTGAGCTAAACTGCCAGCCCTATTTCTATTTTTTATTTTGAAACAGGGTTTCACTAAGTTTCTGAGGGCCTTGGTAAATTGCTGAGGCTGTCCTTGAACCTGCAACCCTCCTGTCTCAACCTACCAAGTCCTAGGATTACAGGTATGCACCACCACACCCAGCTTATACTCTTTATTTTGAGGGTATAAAATGTTCTGTAACTTGATATTGGTGTCAGTTGAGTTACTTTGGTAACATACTAATTACCACCAAATTATACAATAAAATGGTAAGCTTTATAGTATATTAATTATATCTCAAAATTGTCCTTTAGAATAATAATGGTATTAATAATAGCTAAGAATGTTCTAACTGCTTTATACAAATTAACTCACTGAGTCATAAAACCCTATAAAGTAAGTGCTACTGTTAGTCCATTTTACAAATAAGAAAATTGAATTGTTTTACTTCTCTGAGGTCACTTGAATTTAACCAGTGGTAAATTAGGATTTAATTTCAGGCCATTTTCCTTAAAAGCCTGAGATTTTAACAACTATGCTACACTGCAAGATTTCCCCCCCCCTCTACACCCATAATGTGAAATGAATATATTGGGTTGGATGTATTTTCCATTATATGATGCTGTTTTAGTCAGATTTTCTATCACTGTGACCAAAAGACCTGACATGAGCAATATAAAGAAGGAAAGATTTACTGGGACTCACAGTGCATAGTTGGCAAATTCCAAGGCAGGCATCACAGTGGCACGCCCTGTGGCAGAAGACAGCAGTTCATCTCAGGGGAGTGGAAAGCAGAGAGAGAGGGAAAGTGACCAGGGACAGACCTAGTTCTCAAGGCCACACCCCCAGAGACGCACCTCCTCCAATCAGGCCCTCTGCCTAAGTTACCACTCAATAAATCCATTCAAACTATTAACCCTTCAGTGGCTTTATCCAGCAACGAGATCAGAGCCCTGATTCAATCATTTCACCTCTGAATTTTGTTCCACTGGGGTCATGCTTTCGACTCATGAGCCTTTTGGAGGACATTCTCAACCCAAACCATCACAAATGCTAATAGGTGGTAAAACATCTTACTAAATTTAAGGATAGATTTGTGGGACCAAAAGAGGGCAAAGAAAGAACTGCTTTTAAATGAGATGCATGAAGGACCTGTTACCTTTGCTAAGAGAAAGGAATACTAATAGGACAGCTCAGACACTTGAATCAAGGTTGCCTGGGTTCAAATCAGATTAATTCCCCTCCTGACACAGTGAGCTAGGAATGATTTAGCCTAAAAGCCATAGTTTTCTCAGACTAAAAGCTTAATTTTCTCATATGTAAAACAGCACTACTTCAGCATAACAGTCCACAGGGTGTAAGGATTGAATACAATTATTTAAAGAAAGAGCTCAGCATTTAGTAACTGCACTATAATTGCTATAATCCTTCTGACACATTTATTACTAAAATAGTAAGTTCTATATCTTATTTTCTACTAATCTCTTTGACACTGCATCCTCCCTCATCCTCATTTTTTTCTTTCTCATCTCATTGTCTTTTCAAGACTTGGACCTATTTGCTCCTCCAAAGCCTCTTCTTTGACTTTGGTTTGACCTAAAAGTATTTCGCCATCCCAGACCACTCCTCTAACCCAGCGCTTTTAATCCAATAGCACGCTCAGCATCTTCACTTGAATGACTCATAGCACCCACTTCACAGCTTTTACTGTCTCCATTAATCATCCTCTGCTCTGGCCCAAACCCTGGGCCAATTCTCATCTCTAGTTTTTCTTTTGTACCCTATATTAGGACCATGAAAAATCATGTTGGCTTTTGCTTTGGGTTTCAGGGCTGTTCTTTAGCTATCTGGTACCTGGTCCTGGGCGATATAGGGCAGGAGAAATAATGTCTTGGTGTGTGAGGACTAATCACAGGGGGTAGTTGAGGTCTCTGTGCTCAGGACTGGTTGGTTCGTATATGCAAAGAATGCATTGTAGGCAAGTTGTTATTATGTTTAGGAATTAGCTAACACTATAGTAATAAGACTGTACCAATTTACATACCCTGAAACAACATTCAAGGGACCCTTTTCTCCACATACCTAGCGGATATTGACATGGCCCTGCTTCCGGTCCGCATTCTCATAGCAATAATCTAAAGACATGACCACGTACCTGAGGCTGGCCGCGAACCCGGATCCTCCGGTCTCCGCCTCCCAAAGTACTGGGATTACAAGCGTGCACCAACACGCCCAGATTTATTTTCTTACAGTTTTGGGTTCAGTCCATGTGAGTCTGGGGACTGTGGGTCTCAGAGCATGGTGGTAGGAGGTGGAGAGAGGGAGAGCACGTGGACTGTGCTCCTCATCATGGGGGCTGGAAGCAAGAGACAGAGCAGAGGGAGGAGGAACCTCATATAATCCCCAAGGCTGCACCCCCAGGACCATCTCCTCTGGCCACACCCTACCAGCCTACCAAGTACCACTGAGATAAATTCATTACAATGGATTTATCCACTTCTGGGATTACAACCCTCGTGACTCAATTATATCAACCCTGAATATATTAATAAATGAGCTCTTTAGGGGACATTTTATATCTAACTATAATAGCCCTGCCTTTTTATTCCTTTGCAGCCATCTCCAGATATCTCAGGTGCGCCATCTATCCCATCTTTCCACAGTAATCAATCCTCTCTGCATTTTGCCTCTGAGATACACCCTCACCCATTTTTATTTTTTTATTTTAAAACAGGGTCGCACCAAGTTCCTGAGAGTCTATGTTGCTGAGGATGGCCTGGAACCCGTGATCTTCCTGTCTCAGCATCCCAAGTACTGGGATTACAACTGTGTACCACCATGCCTGGCTGTGCCTTTGAGTCCTCTGGAATCAATTATAAGTCATGGATAATCATTTGCTGTTGTTTGTTGAAGGAAAGAAGGCTTGTCTCTGTACTCTACCATCTTGCTCCCTGTTATACTTCTTGTCCTGTTTTTATGCTTCACTTTGTAATGCACTTGGAATCTGTACTGTGAAACTGAGAGAAACTTTCCACCCTTGACTCCTCACCCCATTATAAAAGGAGAGCCTTCTACAACCTGGGGAATAGTCCCTGCTTTCCTGGCCAACTGGAAATGATAATTCATAAATTATTACATACACATGATTTGTTTCCTTCTTCCTCTATAATTGTGGATCTCTTTCTTTGTCCTTGAGTAAAAAAGGCTCAATCCTGAATGACTGCTCCTATGTTTTATTTACCTTAGAATTACAGTGTTTTGATATCTCATAATGCAAAGCTATACTCATTGCCGTTTAGCACAAAACTATTGACCCTTTGGGGATATTTATTTATTAACTGAATTTTAGAATTGCTCTTCAAGTTATTTTGATAAATCTCTTTGCATGCAAAAATATATGAATTTTGGAAGGCAAATGGCAATTCAATCTATATTTGTAATCTTATTATTTCAAAGTGTCATTCGGTCCATTCATGCATGCTTGACACATGTCAGATACAGTTTAAGACATAAACAATAGGTCTACCAACAAATAATGTTTTAAAACTTAAAGATCAACACATATAGAAACTATTTCATTATCCCAAATTAGTCATTTCTCTTATATCTCTGGTTCTATCAAATGACACTTCTAACATTCTCAAATATTCAGGTCAAAATTTATGCAGTTGCCAGGCATGGTGGTGTATGCCTGTAATTCCAGTACTTGCAAGCTGAGACAGGAGGGTCACAGGTTTGAGGCTAACCTCAGCAATTTAGGAGGCTCTGTTTCAAAGTAAAAGATATAAAGGGTTGGGGATGTAGCTCAGAAGAAGAATGCCCCTGGGTTCAATCCCCAATGCTAAAAACAAAACAAAATAAAATAAGATAAAATAGTTCATGCGGTCACCTTACCAAATTATCTCTTCCTTCCCCCCATCATGGCATACAAAATTCTGTCAGTATTTGGTTTGCACGTACACTCCCTTCCTTTTCTGTTCCTCCCTTCCATTTTTGCACCATCATGCCATCTCTTGAGTTGGGCTGGCTCTACTCCCTGTGGCTGTCCTATTTTATGTGGTCGCTGCTATTAAGCAGAAAATCATAAGCCATCACTCTGATCACACCACTTCTCAATTCAAATCTTTCAAGTCTTTCCTTTATACTTTCAAGAATCAAAGATTGGCCTGGCATTCAAGAAAGGCACTAAAAAAATAGGCAACGAACTACAATTTGCTTCTGGAAATTAATATACTCCCTTGTCAAAAATGTTTGATTCATGATAGAAAGGAACAGGACTCAGAAGATAATGGACTGAAATACAGTAAGTGGAACAGAGGGAGGAGGAATAGAATGAAAGGTCTAGGAGAACAAGGTAATTTTTTCTTCACTGTTGTTGTTATTTTATCACGCCTATATCCTCAATGCCTAGAATGTTTATAATATGCTTTCAGCAAGTATATTTTTTAAGGAATGTCAAAGGCAGAGACACAGACATTGACATGGAGTATTTGTTTTGGGGGGGTCCTAAAAAAGGGTATAGGTGCCCAATCTTCCTATTTGTACCGTTGTGGTTGCAGAGCACGTTGGCTTAGAAGTAAACCCTCTATGGGGTGGTGACCAGCAGACAGTTCCTCAGTGCTTTCCTGGTACTCAGCATGGCTAAGTGATCTATACTGGTTAGATCATATAATCCCTAACAAAAACATGATACATTGAATCATTTCTTTCCATTTTAACGATAAAGAAACCAAGGTCCATAGGGGCTAATTAATATACCCAGATGCCAAAAATAAGTGTGTAATAGATCCAGCATTTCAACCAACAGGAGGTCATAGGTACTTTATTATCAGATATAGACTCCTGGGATTTAAAATGTATTCAGGTCACCAAATAAATTGGGAAAATAACCAAAAGAAGAAGAAAACCTAAATGCATGCATAACTATGTACAATATGTTTAAAATTCGAAGAATTAGAATATAAAAGACACTTTCTCATTATTCTATGCTGACTTCTATTACATTTTCAATGATGATATATTTTAATGCCACAAAAATGTCTCTAAGGAACAGAAAATTATAAATTTTTTTTCAAAATTATTTTTTCAAAACAGTATAATTATAGTACGATCATACAACTGCATACAATCCTAGAAAATTACAACACATATAATCTAATATATTAAGATTATAATTTACTTTGTCAAACCAGGGTTTACAGGTTAATTTAACATTAGGAAATCCATTTCTAAAATCAAACCATTATTCAGAAGAGGAAAATGTATATTCATGTCGTAGACAATAGCTGTCATGGAAAAAATACAACTCTTTCTGGTAAAAGCAAAAATCTATTGTCATAAAGATATTTTCTTTATGTAATACAAATTATCTATCATGATCCAACAGTTCATCTAATAATAGGAAGCAAAAAATATAAGAGAAGTTCCTATTAAATTGAGGAACACAGCAATATATGTCATTATTTTAATATTATTTATATTATTCTGGGAGTTGTAGTTAAGGCATTGAGAAAAATATGTAGAATGTAAGAAGTTTTTTCTTAAAATCCTAGTCTTGTTTTTATTTGATAATGGTTTACTATGCTAGTGTTTGGGGGAGGAGAGAATCTTGAACATACAATGAATATGGTAAACTGATTTTATATGAGATTCTTCAGTTTATTTTCAATATATATATACATAAAAGTTCTCCTGGAAGGATATGAGAAACCTTTTCTGGCTTAGAGACAACAGTATTGTGATTCTTCTGTTGGATAGAATCCTTCTCCAAACCTGGAAGGACCCTCCCCGAAGTCCTGATCTGTCATCATTTATATATCTTGAAGAGTGGAAGGTTTCTTTTATGGATATCATTCCAGATCCCATCTCTTCTAATGTCCTCTGGGTAAAAGTGACAACCAGATTTGGGGAGAGTAAAACTATCAAACTATTAATCAACTGATTTACAGCACATCACAGAGATCTGAAACTTATCTCACCCAATTTAGACATCTAGAGAACCTGTACTTGGCTGTACTTTCTCCATTGATAAGAAAATAAAATAGGAGACGGGGAGGAGGTGTGAGGACCCCGAGCTTTAACTCTCAGGGACCTAGAACATTTACCAAGAGTGAGGAGGAGCACAAAGTTCCTCAGCCAAAATAAAGACCAGCATTCTATGCCTACCTTGAGCAGATTAATATACTGTGCTTCTATTCAACCTACTTGCCTGAAGCTAAAGAGTTATTAGGACTACTACAATTTTTCATTCAGATCATCCAGCATTCCCTTTTGAAACAAATCAGTGGGCTAATGAACAACGGCCACAGTAAATAACAGACCCAAAAGGAAAAGGACATCAGAAATAGGAGTTGAATTGTATGAGTTTATAATAGCCACAATTAATATAATAAGGAAATAGGTGAAAGATGAACATAGGAAAAAGAGAAGCACAATTAGTACAAAGGGAAATAAAGGAAATCCTACGACTGTTTAAATTAGGAATTACTTGATGGATATAATACCTGGCTACACAGTGTGAAATAGAGGATTAGTGAATAAAAGATGGATTCACAGGAAACCATCAAGGTTGAAACACTGAAAGAAAAATGGAAAATTCATGGGAAGTAGGTGAAAAGATCTTAAATGCATGGGAGTGGTGTTTCAAGAAGTCAGGAGAGAGAGAGGGCAGAGAAGGGGGCAGATGCAATATTTGAAGAGATAAAGCCAACAATATTCAGAAATTTAAAGATATCCAGAAGGGCTACCAAACCAAGGATAAACAAAGAAAATAATAAATCAACTGAAGAAAACCACCGAGAAAGTGAAAACTGTAAATGTTGAGGAGAAAAAAGATAATACTGCTCTAGAAGCAACAATTAAGTGACAGCTAATTTCTCGGTGGAAAAGATGGGAACCCAGAGAGGATGGAACTGATTTCAAATGATCTTCCCCTCCCAATTTGAAGAGTTTCTAAAAAATGCTTCTCAAAAACTAGTTATATAATAGATAATGATATAAAGAGGGTGTCCTTACATTGATAGACTTGATCAGATAAATCCTCAAAAATAATAGTTTTGGGAAAATAAACCACTAATCAGCACTTCCTAAAGATAGGAAATGAACAGAATTAATAAAAAGGCAAGAAATATCTGAACATTGGACCCATAGACTACATTTAGTAAGTAACAATCCCACACAGGATAAACACATGTCAGCATATCTTTAAAAAGTTTCATTGCTAATATACTTTGGCCATTTTATATGTCCATTTCTTTTCCCCAGATCCTATTACTTATAACTAACAAGCTTTAGTTTTTCTTACATGCAGTCACAATGAACCTTAATTCATGTTTCACCACTGGTGCCTGTTTTTCTCGTGTGTAATGCCAGCTTCCTGTTCTCCTGCTTCATGAGAATACCTGCACAGCACTGCACTTTACGCCTCTTTGTCCCATCCATCACAGGTATCTACATTCTCCTTGTGAACTGCATCCCTCAGCGGATCAATAAATCCTGTGAAGTATGGTGAGCAGGAGCACTTTAAACCCATTTCAGCTTGATGGGTCCCTTGCGTCTTCAATTTTGAACCAAAAATAGATTCCCTGACTTCTCTTGTCTGTTGCCTGGGTAAAACATCAAACACTGCCCCGGCAGCTATCCTTAAGATCATCATGGTATAACCACTATTTGCTTTAGACAAGGTTTCAGAGTGGAAAAAGAGTAGGAAAGAAGGGAAGCCAATAAAGAGGAGAAGGGTTATAGTAAAAAATGAAGAGCAGAGATGTGACCTCTGCTTTATGGGGTTCGACCCATTGTAAATTCTATGGGCTCTCTATTGTGTATAGGGGGCTGTTTATATTCACAATGTCATTTGGATGTCATCTCTCATTGTCTTACATAACTAGAGCTGCAATCCAGATATGGGATCATTTGCACCAAGACATTTTGCTCTAATATCAGAATGACTACAATAAACACTTTCTAATTGTTCCTTCTTCTCCAGTTTTTGTAATATATGGCTGTATTCTGTTTTGAAGACACATATATAAATTGGCAAGGCCCTGATTGACTCTATCTCTGAAATAATTTATGGTGAAGCTTCATATCATTAGCAGCCTGGTTACCTTCAAATTAGTAAAATTA
Source organism: Glis glis (assembly GCA_004027185.1). Classification (NCBI taxonomy): domain Eukaryota; kingdom Metazoa; phylum Chordata; class Mammalia; order Rodentia; family Gliridae; genus Glis; species Glis glis. The sequence continues at coordinate 46,781 of PVJS01000975.1, forward strand.
GTGTCATGTTCAGTTACAGTAGATGGTTTCACTGGTATCCTCCATGATCATAGCATAAGTAGGTCATGGTTTTACTTCTTTTTCACTAATTCCAGATCACTCTTTTCAACACATTACCAACACCAAGGCTGGGTTATTATAGCTGCATCTGTCTATTTAGCATGTATCCAATTCTATTTTGCATAAATCGTCTACACCTTTCCCATTTTTTGACCTGGTTTGCAACTGCTCAGTGTAGTATGGTACGTGCGATTTCTCACATAAATGACTGGAGCTCCAGGGGTAAGTGCTACATGTCCAAGCCCAGCACGTTTTCTGGTATCTAGAAAACATCTAGCACAGAGTACTGGTGAGTTTATTATGCTTTTTTTATTTACTAGTCCCTATATAGCTCATCAAAGTTTTAAGTGTCAACCAAAATCCTGGACAAATTTAATGTTGATTCTTTCCAAATAAGACGTGAAGAGGAACTTTATGACACAGGATATTTTAATCAGAGGTTAGGAACATTTCCATTGCCCTTTGTCCTTCAATCATGAGTAATAAAACAATCACTTAGCACCCACACTAAATCCAGCCCTCTACTGATGCGTTCTAAACTTTTTCTTTGCAAGGGGTTTTGTTTTGTTTCCCAACACTCTGAGCATTTCTTGACTTCCAGTTTCAGAAGGAAACAAAGACAAAAAGTTCTTCTGTGCTGAATGAAGAACTTTGAGAAGA
>PVJS01000975.1:52500-108840 GCA_004027185.1 Glis glis
CTTCTTTGATTTCTTTAGTGTTTTATTGTTTAAAACATAGATAACAGAGCAGAATAGAAGATTCAGAAACAATTCACACATAATTGATTTTTGACAAAGGGGCCAACAACATATGCTAGAAAAGACAGCCTTTTCAACAAATGGTGTTGGCAAAACTGGTTATCCATAGGTAGAAAAAAATGGAAATAAATCCCACTTTCTTACCCTACACAAGAGTCAACTCAAGATGGATTAAAGTCCTGAAAATTAGATCAAAAACATTGAAGTCACTTGAAGAGGACATAGGACAAATGGTCCAACATATAGGCACTAGTAAAAACTTCCTCCTAAGACCCCAAGGCACAAGAAATTAAAACAAGAATTAATATATGGAACTGCATTAAACTTGAGAGCTTATGTGCAACAGAAGAAACTATCAAGAACCTTAAGGTTACTGTGAATGGAATTGTTTTCTGGAATTCTTTTTCATTGGATTCATGATTGGTTTATAGGAATTGTAGTGAATTTTTAAAGTTGATTTTGGACGGGCGTGGTGGCACACGCTTGTAATCCTAGTACTTTGGGAGGCGGAGACCAGAGGATCCGGGTTCACGGACAGCCTTAGCTCTCTCTCTCTCTCCCTGTCTGTCTCTCTCTGTCTACCTAGTGAGGCTCTCCGCAACTTCATGAGACCCGGTTTCAAAATAAAATATAAAAAAATAGGGCTGGGGGTGTGGCGCGGAGGTAGAACGCCCCTGCGTTCAATCCCCGGTACCGCAAAAAAAAAAGTTGATTTTGTATCCTAATACTTTTCTGGAGATATTTATCATGTCTAGAAGTCTTCTGGTTGAGTTTTTTTGATCTTATAGGTAAAGGATCATGTTATCAGTGAACAAAGATAATTTCAGTTCTTCTTTTCCTATTTGTATTACTTTAATTCCATTCTCCTTTCTTATTGCTGAGACTATAGTTCCAATTACTATGTTGATAGGAATGTTGACAGTGAGCATTATTGTCTTGTTCCTGATCTTAAGGGAAATGCTCTCATTTTTTCCCCATTCATAATGATGCTGATTTGGGGTTTTCATATATAGCCTTTATGATACTGAGATAGGTTCCATAGGTATACCAATATTAGGAGCATACATATTTACTGTGGTTATGTCTTAATTTTGGAAGGTTTCTTTTAGCTGTAAGAAGTGACCCTCTTTGTCTCTTCTGACAAGTTTTGACTTAGTCTAGTGTGTCAGATATTAGAGTAGCTACCCCTGCTTGCTTTCAATCTCCATTTGTGTTGAATATCTTTTTCTATCCATTCACCTTTACCTTGTGAATCTCTCTTCCCATAAGGTGTGTTTTTGCAGGCAACATATAGTTAGATTATGAGTTTTAATCTAATTTGCCAGTCTATGTCTTTTAATTGGGGAGTTGATAGCCTTGAAAGTCAGTGTTACTATGGAGATATGAATTTTATTTCCTATCATTTTGAGTTACATTTTCTATTTCAAACAATATCAGTTATCCTTTGCTTCATTGCTCATCTGGTGGTATTTGACTTTATCTGGTCTCAATACTTATTTTTCATTTCTTCTTTGTGATCCATTTCTTTGAGCAGTTGATTGAGAAATCAACTGCTGATTTGTTCAGCATGAATTCTTTTAGCTTCTGCTTATCTTGGAAGGTTTTTATTTCTCCATGAATTTTGAAGGATAGCTTTGATAGATATAGAAATCTTTGTTGGAAATCGTTATTTCTAAGTGCATCACCCCGTCCTTCTGGTTTTCATATTTGGGTTGATAAATGTGAGTGATTCTTTTGGTTTTACCTCTGAATGTTGCCTGGCCTTTATCTCTTGACACTTGCAGGATTCTCTCCTTATACTCTATGTCACACATTTTTATTATAATATGGAAATGATCTTCTTTGGTCTTGTCTGATTGGGGTTCTGAATTTCTACTATAAAAGGATGCCCATATCATTAATCCAGTTAGGGAAGTTTTCTAATACTCTTTCTCAGAAGAGATTCTTAATTCCCTTGGTCTGTTATCTAGAAATTTTCAATACCAATTAATGTTAGGTTTGGACATTTGATGTTATCCTATAATTCTTGAATGTTTTGGGCCTACTGATGTTTTGTCATTTCTATATTCATGACTTATTGTTCAATTTTGAATGTACTGTATTCTAATGCTGAGATTCCATTTCTATGTGGTCTAGTCTATTCATGATAGCTTCAATTGAATTGTTTATTGATTCTTTCAGCTCATTCAGTATTTCTGTTATTTCTTTATTGATCTGGTCCTGAATAATATCCTCTTTTCTCTGATTTCATTCTTAAGATCTTGAAAATAAAAATTCTGAATTCTCCATCTGGCATCTTCTGGACCTTTGTATCAATGACTTCCCTTATTAAAGGGTTGTGAGGATTTATTGTAGTCTTTAGTTGTCTTTTTCCTATATTGTCAGGGTTCTTAGTTTTGCAGTGATGCTTTTGTACTTTCCGCTTTCTCTTTTTGCTAGTGTATCCTGTTTTGGAAGTTTCCTTTTAGCAGTAAGAAGTGACCTTTGTCTCTTCTGACAAGTTTTGACTTAAAGTCTACTGTGTCAGATATTAGGGTAGCTACCCCTGCTTGCTTTCAATTTCCATTTGTGTGGAATATCCTTTTCCATCCATTCACCTTCACCGTGTGAATCTCTCTGCCCATAAGGTGTGCTTTTTGCAGGCAACATATAGTTGGATTATGAGTTTTAATCTAATTTGCCAGTCTATCTTTTTATAGTGATTCCTGATGTGGGCTATCAATTAGTCTCTGAACATCTGCTTCTTATTTATAACCAGGTGTTGAAACTCAGCCCTCGCTGACTCTTCAAGTGAGTATAAGACCTGGCATATCCGAAATATCTCAGTGTCCTCTTTGATTGGTTACCTCCTCCAGGCTGCCGTGTGGGCTTGGCAGGAATTGTTGTCTATTCAGGAAGATAGTCTGTCCTCAACTTGACTGTTTATTTGATAGTGGCAGTGCTGTCTAGAATGCCTACCTTATTTGGATTTCCTTCCAGTTTGTTGGAAGTTGAGTTTCTTGTCCCAGTGTTCCCTGTCTGTACCCTGATTGTGTATGGGTGGGGTTAGAAGTTTATCCTCTGACCCCATTTGGTGTTTGGAGCAACTGTCAATGGAGTATATATTTCTCAGAGTCCTGCCTTTAGAGTACAGAGTTTTCACTCCAAGTTTGGATGTTTATGTCCTCATAGACACTTTATTCTTTTTTAAAATGGGAGGGAAGAAGAAATTAGGGGAATATTGACAGTCAAAAACAGAAAAAAAAAACAAATGGGGAGAGAAAAAATAACTATGGTGACATCAATAATGAAACACACACTCAAGAAGAGAAGAGAAAAAGATCATGAAAATGAGAAGAAAAACGTGAAAATCCAGATAGAAAAAAACCTGCAGACTAACCCATACATAGACACAACCACATGAAGGAAAGGCAAAATTAAAATGCAATGAAACCCCAAACAGAACAAAAAGCAAGTAAACAAAAACCAAGAAATAAAACCAAACAAAATAATAATTAATAAAAATTAGGATGAAAATAAAAGAAAGGGAGAAAAGAAGAAAAAGTAAAGAAGAAGAAAACACAAAAGAAATTTCCAGAATACCCCCCCAACCAACAACAATAACAACAACAACAACATTTTCACTTTGAATGGGGATTTTTTACTTCTTAGTAGTGAGGTTTCAAGGAAGGGGTCTTTTTCTGCTCTAAATGGCTGTGGGCTTCTCTTGCCTATGTGTGGTAGAGTCAGTGTATCTTTTATTTTAGCAAGCTAGATTTGGGAGGGGTAAGTTGAGATCATTTGAATCTTTCCTCAACTCCCTTTTGGTTCTGTTTAAGATTTATGGAGTCTACCACATACCAGGGAACTTTGCTTGTGTTTTACTGGGTGGGGGAGGAGAAGACCCTCTCCCTGTGTGTAGACAACATGATCTTGGTAGTGTGACCTGAGAGCACTTTGGGACCTGTGCTTGTGCCGGGCTCTCCCCACATGCTGTTTCCAGGAGGGAGGTCACTAGTGAATGGGCCTGGAAGGATGGAAGCTCTTCTCTGTCTATAAAACATGATTGCACTGCTTTGGGAGCAGGCTTGGTTTTGTAGTGGCGTTGAGCTTTGGTGGTGCCGTGGTCCTCAAGCTCTCCAGAACCTAAATTGGCACCCTTGTATCTTGGGTCCCTGTGCTGTGGCCACTGGGTCTATAGGAGGAGCTATGCTGTTCTTCTGGGAATACCCGCCAGACTTCATTTGTCTGGGGTCCTGCCTGTGGTGCTGTCCCCATGGCGGTGCCAGACTGCTCTGTGGAGGAGATCTGAGGGTTCTCTTCTTTCCCTCAAGAACTGCTGGTATTGAGATCTGCTCATGGCTGCTGCTGCTGGCAGCTCCTGGAGAAAAGTGGGCCACGCCCTGTGGAACTCCAAGGCCTGCAGTGCATTGGAGCTGATTCCATTTTGAGGGCTGTGCCTGCTGGTGAGAGAGCCTGCCTGGCCTAGCTGGTGGCACTTTGGCATTTCCCTCTTGCAGGACCTAGCTGCTGCTGCTGCTGCTCCCTGAGCTAGCTCTGGGACGTGCTCCCTGGGCTAAGCCAGTCTGTTGACACTGATTTCACAGCTGTGGCTAGGCCATGCCTGCGGGTGACTGCCAGCACCACCCCCTGCAGCAGTTTGCAGCCTGGTCTGCAGGGGCTTGTCCCCTGAGTTTGCTGCTAGTGATGGGTGCCTGAGGGGGGCACGCTGCAGCCTGCTGCCTACCATAGCTCTAGGAGGCAATTCCCTCCTGCGCGGGTCTTAATGCCTCTCATTCCAGATAGGAGCTGGTCAAAAAGGTTGGCCTGTGCCAGATGGGCCACTGAGGCCAGTTCCCAGCAGTTAAGAGAGCTATGCTGATAAAATGGCTGATGGCCCTCCCCTCACAGCCTGTATCACCATGTCTCTAGCACTGGTTGCCGCCAGCACTGGCTCCTCAGGGTTATTCCTGAGCTTGAACTGGTCCCGCATATGCCAATACTGCAGTGGGAGTTAAGCTGTGTTGACCACGAGGACTAAAGTCCTTCCCACTCAGCTACCCTCAGCACCGGGAGCAAAGCTGGGCCCACGCTGACACAGCGCTGCTCTCTGCTTCAGAGGTGCCGAGTGGCGGTGAGAGGGGGCTGGGCCATGTCTGTGAGTCCACCCACTTTTGCAGGGTCCAGCAGGTGCTAAGTTTGCAGGGAGTTGGGAGTGGGGGAATGCATCGGTGTAGGTTGTGACTTCGGTGGCTAGGGCACCAAAATTTTCGATTGGGGGAGAGATCTGCATTGGCATCAGACTCTGAAGGTCCTTGGAGGGGACCACTTATTTGCTTTGGCTGCTCCATTTGGAAAGAAGCCGTTTCTAGGGATTAGGGACTGTTAGCTGGGATTTGTAATCATTCTGTAATTGTTAGTTGTTCCAGTTATGGCCCTCTTACCTCAGAAAGAATCGGGGACATTTGTTTAGATCGGTTTTCTGATGGAGCTCCCAGGTTGTGCATCTCTTCTATCCACCATCTCGAAACCACTCCTAAAAATGTACAAAAATTAAAATCCTACATCTTTTCAACAGCGAAGTTATTTGGAAATGTCCATTTAGAGGATTAATTTCTGAACAAATGTTTAATGCCCTGTGGGGATATCTTCTGGGGATGTCAAGGATTTTTTTCCTTGACTGCTTCAGGTAGAACATCAATCCCCAGTTCTCTCTTTCTCATGGTCAATGTATTTCTGACATTGGTACTTTATGAGAGAAGCTTTTCTGGCTTCTGGTTTCAGTGTTGTCTATCCCCTTTTTATCTATCACTGGGTAGCAAGCAATGTATCCGGGCCTTGGGCCTGACCATTCCTCCCATTCACCAGCATTGATTGGCAAATGTCTTCTCCCTGTCACCCAAGTAGGCACTGAACACTCCCTCTGGTACTTTCCTGGAGTCAAAGGAAAGTGGGCTGAATCACTGTTCATGAGGCATTAAGACTTATGGGGCCACAGATGGCTAAATTAGCATTTTGGGAAATATTGGTGAAGAAATAGTAATTGCAGACATAGATATAAAACTCTTTTTGGATGCCCATGATCCCTCATGCATTGGATGGTGAGATTCAGCAAAGGCTTTGACGGTCCTTGCGAGTCCACACAGAGAGAGGGAGAGGACATGCCTGGCTGAATAGGGCGCAGTATCTCAAGAGTCCAAAACATTGTGCAGTAAGCTCATAACACATCCAAAACACTTATTTTATTCACCCTATGAAAACCAGAACACATTTGTTCAAAAAAAAAAAACAAGAAAAACAAATTCCAAGTGTTATTAATAATTTAAACCCAAGCCACACACAAGAAATGTAATAGCAATTTTAGAAATTAAGCTAGTCATATTTAATGGCAGCTTTAGGACTCGCACTAATAATGATGTGAGAAATTAGGCATTAACTAGAACTCACTGCAAATGAGGACAATTCCAGTGTTGGATGTTAACTGTTTTCATCATTTTAATCTATTAATTTTTTCTCAAGCCTCAGTTTTCTCTCATGAACAAAGATTTTAAATGTCTGTGCTTACCAAAAAAAAAATACCTTCAAGATTATTTCCTTCACTTTCTCTGGTTCTTGTACATGTGTTCTGGCGGCATGCCAACACGGACATGCATGTGCGCTGATGTTAAGTTTGGTGATGGGAATTATACGGAGTTTCCATGTACAGTATGGAAAATCACAAATTCCTCCTCTGTGCTAAAGCATCTTCATTTCTCCAGTGAAGGTAAAGATGAGCAAGTCTCGTCACAGAGGCCCATCAGTCTCACCCACCCACTTCTAAGACTCATCCTGTTTCCCTTAGTCTCCTCTGTCCTCCACAGTCAGTCACGGTTAAGCTCTGTGAGAAATGAAAGGACAGAGGTGTGATTCATGCCTAGCTGACAGTATTATTATTATTTTCAGTGAAGAAATACTTTTGTCCAGTAGTACTTATATTATTTTTGTTATTGTTTCCATTATCATTGATAGTACCATATTTTAAATAATCATTTCTTTTTTTTTTTATTTGCGGTACCGGGGATTGAACCCAGGGGCGTTCTACCTCCGCGCTACACCCCTGGCCCTATTTTTTATACTTTATTTTGAAACCAGGTCTCACGAAGTTGCGGAGGGCCTAACTAAGTAGAGAGAGAGAGAGAGAGAGAGCTGAGGCTGGCCGCGAACCCGGAACCTTCCAGTCTCCGCCTCCCAAAATACTGGGATTACAAGCGTGCGCCACCATGCCCGGCTGAGTAATCATTTCTTGACTTAAAATACTCTTTGGAAAATGTATTGGTTCATTGTAATTGTACATCCCAGTGAGAATGACGACTCCATTCACATATACGCACAATGTCACCGTTGCGTTTCCAATGTCACTGTTGGGTGTCCCTCCCACTCCCTTCCCCGTCTCTCCCTGTACAAGCTAGTGAGATTGGTAATGATACCTTCAGCTACACACATCACCCTGTTTTCTTCTTCAGTGCTCCTTCCCCTCTCCTCCCTCCCCCAGCCCCCTTCTAGTCCTCTACTGGTCTATCTCTTCCTTTTCTTTCCTATTTTCTCTCCAGTGTCCACTTATGAGAGAAAACCTGTGGCTTCTTGATTTTCTGGATCTGGCCAATCTCACTTAGCATAATGTTCTCAGTTCCAACCATTTTCCTGCAAATGACACAATTCTGTTCTTCTTTATGGCTGAGTAAAACTCAAGAGCGTGTACATACCATGTTTTCTTTACCCATTCATCTGTTGACAGACACCTGAAATATTCTGTTAAACACTTTTGCTGAATGTACTCTTTTCTACACAAAAGCCAATCTTGCTATAAGCTTCATTATGATGATGTGTTAAAAATACTTCTCTAGCAAGTTCTCTATTGTTGAATTGATTTGGGGTCACTGGCTTGGCACCAGATGGGAGCTGGCCTCAATGTGCTATTTGGCCTTGTTTCCAAATATTCTGCCATGGGAAACATTCCTCCGAAATAAGTTAATAGATTTCCTAGCTAGCAGACGACACGTGAGGTTCAGGTGACTTAGAGTAAATATATAGAAAGACTACAATCCTCAAGGGGAGGATCCAAAACCAAAAATACAAATCTTCAAAACATATATGATTTGTATCTATGCTGAAGATCAAGAAGGAAAAGGTATCAAGAGGTGGGTGTTAGGAACTTGGCTCCTTAACCCCGGTGGCGAACGGCTATAGAACAGTGTTTGAATGAGGTCACTCTAGAGGCGGCTTTAGGCCAAGAGATACTTAGACCTTTGTGTTCTGGGAGCTGATAAGTGATCACCGTAAGGTACGTTTATCTTATATTTCCTATATGACATGCATTAAGTACAGATTAAATAGTTAAATAAATGAATTAATATATCATAATATACATGGACTTGCCAATTTCCTGAGATATCAGATTGGATTTTTCCTGGGCACTTGATATTCAGAAGGCACAGGTGGATGGATAACTGGATATCTGGAAGAAAGTGGGTCTGATTATAGTATGTCTGGGGAGGGTGGTCAGGAGAAGTTGCTGCTTAAATGTTGCAGCGTGATGCCTGACAGTTAAGTAATTTTATCATTTTCATGCAATCTAAAGGCAAATATAAGTCATCTGAAAGGGACAAAATTATCATGAAATAATTCAACACTTAACTGTGATAGGCAATTATATTGTTTCATGAGAATAAATTTTCACTTATTACCTAAAAAGGTTCAAATCGATTTTGTTCCAAATACATAAAGACTAATCTGATGAAATATACTGTTTTATAAATACTCATTTTTTAATAAAAGCATAAGAGTGTTAAAAAAGATTATCACTAAGATGTATATGCAAAGGAAGATCTTAAGAAGCAAGCTTTGATCATGTGTGTATTGCAACAGGAAGGACAGAGAAACAAACAAAATAAGATGATTTAGTCAGTCAAATGTCACAGAAATGTCCCTACGTCTTTCAAAACTATTTACCTCCACCTTGTTCTAATTTTAGGCTCAGCAAGTAGTTTCTCAGGATTCAAATGTTCGTGAAATATTTCCCTACCAGGAAGAGGTGCTCTGCAGAAAAGGCACACACAGATAACAGGCCCCCTTTGCAATGAAAAGTACCCCATTTTTCTTTCATGTCCCGATAACTTCAATTCTCCATCCCAGTTTCTTCTTGCTCATTATGGAAACTGAGTAACTGCTCCTGAGACAGGTATTACCACAGGGACAAGGGGCAGACTCACTTCTGGGTCTTAACTCAGCTTGTTGGCTATTAAAACTTGGTACATGCTTATCAGCTTCTGAGAGCAGGTGCATCATACATACCGGATAAAGCCATTGAAGGGTCAAACAGCAGATTCCTAGGGCCCTGGACTTCAGCGCCAAGGTTTGTCTTCTCTTCTACTCTCCACCTGTGTGCGCTCTCAACAGCTATAGAACTCATCCTTGTCACAAAGCAGAGATGTTGATACAGGACTTGGCATCTATATGAAAACCCAGTTTAGCTCCAGGTTGAGACTGGCCTTGCCTTCCTCAAAAGTTAAAATGCCCTCACAGGGAAAGAAGAAAAAAACACCTTTTGAAATGTACCTAAAGCCACTTAGCATTCCTACAGCCTGAGCACCCCTTGCTCACAGCCCTACTCACTTGAATAAAGCTGTTCTCTCCTTGTCCTGAGAGTCAGCCTGAGCCTCCCAGGTCAGTGCTCTGACTCCTTCTGCTTGTTCCAGTTTTAGCTGTGCTGCTCTCTGCTTCTTCTGACAGAGAGCACAAGGACACCTCAAGCCTGCATCACACACAAAACCCGGGCAGGTGCCAACAAAAGTGGAAAAATAAGAATTATGACAGATTCTCTGCCTAGGCACAGTCTAGCTATATATACTTCCTAGTTTTTGTTCTTATCAATTATAAAATTCTATGAAACTGTTGGGGGTGAAGGGTTGATTCCTCACCTCAGGAACTCAGGATGGGGTTCCATTGGCCACGTTAATTGTCCATCTAGGGCTTTGTTAGCAGAGTAACCTAAGTGGCTTGGGTTAAAAACAATGGAGATGTTAGTCTTCTGTTATAATCCTCTTGGTTTGCATATTTTAGTTTTACTTTATGAAAGGTGATCTCTTGAATTGTTCTCCTCTAAAGGTCTATCTTAATGCAAGCAATAGATACATTCTTGCTGCCTTTAGATGTTTTATCTCATCATGAATGGGGATTGTAACTGTGGTCCCAAGGACAAGAGTTGGCGCTCCTTGAAAGCATTGCAAATCTAAATATCAAGGTTGAGCCATCTGGAGCCATCTCCTGACATCTCAGCCTGCACGTTCCATCACTGGGTGCAGTGGGCTAAGCCAGAGCGGAGCAAACTGAGGAACGCTGTTTAACTTGTGGAATGACTATTGAATATGTGTTTTGCTCACTCAGAGTTTGTGTAGAGTTGGGCTGGCATATATCAATCACTAATTAGCACATCGATCACATCAATCAATCACTAATCAGATATCCATAGAAATTACTAGGTCTTATGTCACTTCACTTCTGTGTTGTTTAGGGTCCCTCCGAACTGAGCTATGGGGTACACTTTTACTCACTATTTTAAAATTATAACTAACACTAAGCCAGACATGGTGGCATACACCTGTAATCCCAGTACTTTGGAGGCTAAGACAGGAGGATCACAGATTTGAGGACAGCTTCAGCAAGTAGTGAGACTCTCATCAACCTAGCGGGACCCTGTTTCAAAATAAAAATAAAAACAGGACTGAGGGTGTAACTCTGAGGTATAAGGCCTCTGGGTTCAATTCCCAGTACCACAAAAAACAAACAGACAACAACATGATCCGATTTCAGGTAGATGATTCAAATTTATATTACAGTAGATGATTCAAACTTATTGTACTTTGCTCTAAAGATCATGTCTTGCTCCACAGCAACACAGGCAGGCAGAAGCTGCCTAAGCTACCTGTTCATGGGCTGTCAGCACGGCAACAAGATAAGATAAAAACTAAAAGTTACAGACCCCACCAAGAATTCAAGAAACACCATGCATCCCCTCACGTGGTCACTGGTGATATTAGAACAAAGAACAGACTAAAGAACAAGACTGGCTGATTGATTAATTTGGTAACAAAAACAAAAATGTTAAAACTTAAAAGGCCATGGGCTTGGGAAAAGCTGAAAGAAACATCCCCCTTTCACTTGGATGCTGACTAAGTGTGGACTATTGGCCTGGAACTTAGCAACCCAGATAACAAAGACCAGATAGGAAAAACCCTATTTAAGATCTGGGGGTCCAGGGGGTTCACTCCACTCGGGAGCTCTGTCGCATTCTCTGAATGGGGGCGTCATACCTCTCTCTCTCTCTCTCTCTCTCTCTCTCTGAGACATGGCACTTTTATTCTTGCTTTTGTAACAAATCTTTTTGCCCTGCACTAAACTCCAACTGCGTTTCCCAACTCGTTATTTCTAAATGGGCTGAGGAGAAGAATTCACCACCGCAGCACTGATACCATAACAAACGACAACAAGAGAAAACGCCAATAACGAACACTAGAAGATGGACGGAGAAGGGGCTGAGGGAGGGGGCCCGTTGCTGGGTGGTTTGTGGGATAGATCCGTAGACAACTTCAGGGTCCCATATAGCTGAAGGAATCTGTGTATTTAGTGCAACCCCAACACAATAAAAATTTCAGCAGGCTTTTTTCTGTGTGTCAGTTACAATCTGATTTTAAAATTTATGTGAGAAGTAAAAGTCATATTGAAAGTTCAAAGCTGGAAGATTCATTCTTCCTCACTTTAAATTTTATTGTAAAGCTGTGATAATCAAGACAGTACAGAATTGGTGAAAAAAGAGACACAGAGACCGATTGGACAGAATAGAGAGTCTGGAATTATGGCCCAGTATTTTATGACAAAGGTGAAAAACTATTCAATAAAGAAATTATAAGATTCTCAATAAGTGACACACGGGAAAATTAGACATCTGTTTGCAAAAAACAAATGACAAAAATACCCTTTGAATTATCACTTGTATCTTATGTAAAAATTAACCATAAAATGGATCATATACCTGTGAAAGTCTAGTGGTAAACTATAAAACTATAAACCATAAAACTAGCAAAACAAAAGGATCAAATATTTGTGATTTGTGGTAGGCAAAAAGTTCTACATCACTCCATGGTATTAACCATTAAGACTTTAAAAATGATACATTATACTTTATCAAAATTTAAAACTTTTGCTATGTAAACAACAGTGTTCAGAGAATAAAAAGGTAATCTATAGACTAGGAAAAAATAATTGCAAACCATAGCTTACAAAAGAATTACATCCAGAATATATAAGGAACTCAATAACAACAACAAAATCTAATTAGAAAATGGGAAAAAATTGATACTTTACCAAAAAGATACACATCTGCAAATGAGCACAAGAAAAGATGCTCAATATTACTAGACAGAAGAAAAATTAAACCGCAGTGAGAGTGTACTAGATAGATACCTACAGGAAAGACCAAAATGACACTCAGAAATGCATCCATCTAGCTGACATTTGTACAGTATTGATGAGCATGCAGGGAATGTAGAAGCCTCCTGCATTGCTGTCAAAATTGCAAAACGGTGTCACTGCTTTGATAGACAATTTGCCAGTTTTGTATAAAGTTAAAGTATACTCTGGTCATATGACCTAGCAACTCCCCTCTAAATATTTACCCAAGATAAATGAAAATGGCTATGCGTGCCACATTTATATGATATTCTGCAAAAGGCAACATTATAGGGACAGAGAACAGATTAGTGTTTGCCATGATTCAGGGTTGAGAAGCATCACATCACAGAGAGGCAGCCTGAGGAAGTAACCTGAGATGAGACGACTGTTGTGTATCTTGATCGTGGCGGTAGATACATGGCTGTGCGTTTATTGAAATCCATATAGTTGTCCACCGCAAAGTCAATTTTATTCCGTGTAAATTAAAAAAATAATTACAAAACACATAATGGGGTTATGTTGGCAAAAGTTTATGCCTGTTTTAGTTTGCTTTAACTATGAGTGTTTATAATGCATGGATTAGCTGATAGTCTTTTTTATATATTTTTATTTGGCACATTGTAATTATATATCATACTGAGGTATAGAATGATAAGAACCTATATGAACACAACTCTTGAAGCACTTCCCCCAGGACCCACACCCCTCCCTCCCTCCCCCCTTGCCCTATTCTTACATGTCTTTAGGATTGGAATTGGTAATTTTATATATGTACATAGCATTACTTCAACTACTGCATTCTTTATCTATCTGTTCCCCCTCCTCCCTCCCTGAACCCCCTCCATCACTCCATTGGAGTCCCTGCTATTCTGTCTGAGGTTACCCTTATTTTCTAATTTCTATCTTGCTTCTATATATAAGAGAAAACATACAACTATTTGAATTTTGAGACTGGCTAATGTCACTTAGCATAATATTCTCATGCTTCATCCATTTTCCTTCAAATGATGTAGACCTACCTCTCGTGCTCTTGGATGGGCAGAATAAATATAATCAAAGTAGCCATTCTGCCAAAAGTGACCTACAGATTTAATGCAATCCTTATTAAAATACCATGGTCATTCTTCACGGATCTAGAGAAATCAGTCATAAAATTCATATGGAGCCAGGTGTGGTGGCGCACGCTTGTAATCCCAGTACTTTGGGAGGCAGAGACTGGAGGATCCGGGTTCGCAGCCAGCCTCAGCTCTCTCTTTCTCTCTCTCTCTCTCTCTCTCTCTCTACCTAGTGAGGCCCTCTGCAACTTCGTGAGACCCGGTTTCAAAATAAAGTTTAAAAAAATAGGGCCGGGGTGTAGCGCGGAGGTAGAACGCCCCTGAGTTCAATCCCCGGTACACCCCAAAAAAGTTCATATGGAAAAACAAAAGACTCAGGATAGCCAAAGCAATTCTCAGCAATAAGAACCATGTTGGAGGCAGTGATACTGTACCTCCAGGGTATTTTTCCAAAGAAATTGAAGTCAGAATACTATAGTGATACATGCATATCTATGTTTATAGCCAAATTATGGAGCCAGCTTAGGTATCCATCGACAGATTAAGGGATCACAAAACTGTGGTATCTATGCACAATGGAATTTTTCTCAGGTGATAGTCTTTTAATCAAAAGCATTTTTGAGGGTTTGTAGGGTTCATGGAATTGATGAGAGGAAAGGAAATGTCAAAAAGTGAGAAATGCTACTGGAATGTATTGATCACAAATACCACCTGGGCTTTTCTCGGCTATTGCATGCATGACTGATTTATGTTGGTAAGTACACTCTTCCCACTGGATGGGTAACAAAATCTGGGCAGCATTCCTGATGGAAATGAGGAATTAGCAAAGAGAAATTAACTCTCCTTTTCTTATCTATTAAATCAAATAATTTATTCAACAGTTATTTGGCACATACTACGTACTATGTATGCCATTCAGACACAGTTCCTAGGGCTAGAATTATATAGTAAGTTAAAAAAAAACCTGTAGATAATAAGATGTGGCATTTTACTTTGCTGTGAGATTTGAGACACCTGGTTGTTATAGGTGTTCAATCACTGTGAGGTGTGATAGTTACTGACAGAATGAACAAGTTAGGATAAATATACTTTTTATATCCTGATGATTATTTTAAAAATTCATAGAAAGGGATTGATTTGCAAAGATGAGATTAAACAGTTTGCCTGGTCTAGCCTGTTACTTAAAGATCACTTTGGGCATTTTAGTGACAATCCCATTAAAATGTCTCCTGATTAGAGATTCATTCCAAATGCATTGTGTTCCTGGCGAATTTGATATCTAAAAGATTTTTGAAACCAACAGAGAAAATAGCATGTGGAAATACTGCCTGTTTGAATTACCAGACCTCTGCAGAAGGCTGGGTTCTATGTCTTGGGGATGACTCTTCCCCTTGGCTGTTGAGGCTCATGGAAAGTGACAACCTTGGCAGATGAGAACGGTGGAGTTAACATGGCCAGGAGTCTCACACTGGGGTAATTACAACCTCTTCTGCCAGACTGAGAAGTCATAAAAGGGATGCAGGGGTAGGTCATGCTCAGATTCTTGCCAGAACAGAGTAACTTACCATGGTAAGGAAGAAAGATGACTTCAATCTCCTCTGGAAAGAATAAGAAGGACTTATATGAACCTACCTTCAATTACAAAGGGAGAGAAACAACCATGCTTTAAAAAGAAGAGGCAAATTGAAATTCTATTTGTGTAACTTTCACATGAAGAAAATCAAACTGACCCGTGTTTCTATGACAGGTCAGATTTTCTGCCAGCTGGGGGTGAACCAAGGGACAGTTCCAGAGATTTGCCTTTCATTAAGGTTCATTTTCAGTATGCTTCAGAAAATGTTAGTGCATCCATCCCAGAGTGAGAGAGTAAGACCCTGCATTATAGCTGGGGTGAGATAAGAGTGTAGAAATGCAAGCAGATACTCTATAATAAGGAACAGCCTCACTCCTGGTCACAGGGCACCCTCAGCCCTATCTTCAAAGATCTAGTCCTACAACTTAGGCATACCCAGACCCTGTCTAGGGAGCGTTCTGGGTCGCCATTGCCAGCTCTGGATGTTCAGAAGTGCTTGTCATTGATGAGACATTCATCAGACATTGTCTGAGTGTCTCTGCTCTCAGCACTGACCGTCCCTATTGGTTCAACTTATGTCATTGTTTCCTTTAAACTGTTCAGTCATTAATGGAAGATAAAGAAAAATGAACAGGTAATGGTAATATTCTATGGTAAACTGCAATTTTTATAGTAAATTTTACCCTAAACTGGGTAGTCTCAGTAGTGAGGCATCAAAAAGACATCTCAGAGAAATTTAAAATGGAAACTCTAAGAGCAAGTGCATCTTACCTGGAGAAATTGGGTGATGCTAGATAAAAAGTAAGCAACTTGAAATGAGACAAACTATATGAGAATTGCCATAATCCTGAATCCTACCATCCAAAATATTGAAATTCCAAAAGATCAAAATCCCTGAAGTCTGGAACCCCCAAATCACCAACCTAAAATATTAAAATCCCAAATATTCAAATCCTGAAAGCCCAAATCTCTGAAACTGCAATTTCCTCTGGAAAAATAAAGGTTACATCATAGATCACGTCTTTCAAGATCATGATTGGCACCATAATTTTTCTGAATAAATTCTTATTTTGTATGTTTTCATAAAGATACAACCTTAGTAAAAGAAGTCACTTCAAATATGTTCTCCAGCCGGGCGTGGTGGCGCACGCTTGTAACCCCAGTACTTTGGGAGGCGGAGACCGGAGGATCCGGGTTCGCGGCCAGCCTCAGCGCTCTCTCTCTCTGTCTCTCTCTCTTTCTCTGTCTCTCTCTCTCTCTCTCTCCTTAGTGAGGCCCTCTGCAACTTCGTGAGACCCGGTTTCAAAATAAAGAATAAAAAATAGGGCCGGGGGTGTAGCGCAGAGGTAGAATGCCCCTGTGTTCAATCCCCGGTACCGCAAAACAACAACAACAACAACAAAAACAACAACAACAAAAAAACACAAATATGTTCTCCGATTGACATTACAGAGTTAAATAGCTATTTTTGTGTCTTTTAAGCATATTAATATGAACTTATTGGAATAAAAGAGCTGAAAAAATGAAAACACTTCCCAGCATAATTCAAATGTGCAGGTCAGCTCTTTTACGACCTGAAATTCTCTATGGTATTAGTCACATGTTGAAGGAATGCATGAATTTGTATCACTGTTCGAGCCTGGGCCTCTTCTCTTTCCTCTGCATTGCAAAATCCATGAAGGATGAATGGATCTTCTCTGCTTTTATCTTCATTTGATTCCTAATTGCATTGACTAAATCCTGACAGACTTTTGAATAAATATTTTATAAATAAATTTGAATCATTTTTTCAAACATGTAATGCATCGCATTACTAACACACCAGCACTGGCTTCTACAATTCTGTGTGCTGCATGTTTCATCTTTGCATCATTTCCAATAGGAGACGTGCAAATTCTGGAAAGACTTTGAGAGACCTCTAATGCATCTTATGCATTGTTCACAAATTTGGTTTAACAAAAGTGTGTTATCACCATGTTGACTTTGTGTGTAAATACCGTGTGTATATACAGGACATGATGACTTTTGTTGTGCATCTGTATTTGTGAAAGATAAAATTTCTCAAGATCTCTTTTTTGGGCAACTGTATATGATGTGGTGGCCCATCATAGTTCTGAGTCGATCTCATAAAAAACTTAGGTTGTTGATCACAGCGTTTCATATGACTGTGGTTACAAAGCCGGCTGCACACAATACCAACTAGACTGATGCACATCTATGAATTTCATGCTTTGACCTACTTCTTAAGAATACTCTTCATGCTCATAACTGTTACACCTGTGTGATAGTTCTCAGCTTATCTGAGTACTCATACTTACAAAAATCTGCATATTACCATCTATTTTATTACATACGGTGGCTATTATGGTTTGGATCTCAATTGTCTCCACAAATCTCGTATGTTGAAGGCTTGATCCCCAGTGCAGCAGTGTCCATGGTGGAGCTTTGGGAAGTGGTTGGGTCATGAGGGCTACTCATCTGTTTGATGCAGTAATAATATTTTTGTGTGTGATACTGAGGATTGAACCGAGGGGCACTCTACCACTGAGCTATAACCCCATCCCTTTTAGTTTTTTATTTTCAGATAGGGTCCCATTAAATTGGTCAGGCTATCCTCAAACTTGCAGTCTTCCTGTGCTCTACCTACCTGTACTGTGCTCTACCTACCTCTACCTACCTACCTGCTAGGAATACAGGCATGAGCCACTGCACCCAGCTTGGGCTAATAATTTTTTTTTTTATTGGTGCATTGTAATCATACATCATGGTGGGCTTCAGGGTGATAGAAGTATACATGCACACATCGATCAATTAGCCCTCCCCCAATTCCTACTCCTACACTGTTTTCCAACAGTGTATTAGAGTTACCACTTCTCCACATCCTCACCAGGATTTGTTATTGTTTGTGGGTTTTTTTTTTTTTTTTTGTGGTACTGGGTACTGCTCCCAGGGCATTCTACCTCCGAGCTACACCCCCAGCCCTATTTTTTTATTCTTTATTTTGAAACAGGGTCTCACTAAGTTGTGGAGGGCTTCACTAAGTAGCTGAGGCTAGCCACTAACCCAGATCCTCCTGTCTCAGCCTCCCAAGTACTGGGCGCTCGGGTCTCTGCCGAGAGTGGAGCAAATTGCTGCTCGCTTTCATCACTGATGATCTGCAGTTGCTGGTTTTACAACTGGTTGCTGGTTTCTTTGTTGGTGGCCTTCAGAAGCCGCAATGCCAGTAGCCACCAGTGCGGTCTGACCAAGATGGCGCTGCCACCACAGTTCTGGTCTAGCGTGGAGCGAGTTGCTAATTGCCCTCATTGCTGCGGATCCGCAGCTGCTGGATTTACAACAGGTCACTGGCATCTTTGTTGGCGGTGTGTGGAAGTTGCAATGCCAACAGCCGCTGGCACGATTCTGACAAGATGGCGCCACCACCGCCGCTGTCGCCAACACTGTTCGGGTCTCTGCTGAGCATGGTGCAAGCTGCTGCTGGCTTTCATTGCTGCTGATCTGCAGCTGCTGGGCTCACAGCAGGTCTCCTGCTTCTTTGCTGGCAGCATGAGGAAGCCGCCATGCTGGTAGCCTCCAGCACAGGCTGGCCAACATGGCGCTGCCACCATTCCCTCGGTAAGGTGCTGGGAGCTTTTTACTGTCCTGTTTTGTCTTCTGGCTTTGATTCCTTCGTGTTTCAAATTTTTCGTCCTTTAGTTCAATTTTTCATTGCTTTTCTTCTCTTGTTGAGAAGCTGCTTTCACGGCGATTGAGATCCGAGTCTCAGAGAGATCGTAACGTGGTGTCTCCCTCAAGTCGCCAACTTGATCTTGGACTAATAATTTGGATGGACTACTGGGAGTCAGTGAAAACTCTAGGCAGGTAGGGAATGCTTGGCTGAAGTAGGTCACTTCAGACATGATCCTAGGGACTAGATCTTGCTCCTGCCCCCTTCCTTCCTGTCTCTCTCTCTCTCTCTGCTTCCCAGCTTCCATGAGCTGAGCAGCTTTCCTCTGCCCTCTATTTCCACCCTGGCATTTTGTTTAGCCGCAGGCTCAAAACAATGGAACCAGCTAACTATGGATTGAGACCTCTGAAACCAACATAAATCTTTCCTCCTCTACGTTCTTCTTCCCAGGTATTTTGCTCACAACAACAAAAAGATGAGTAACTATAATTAACACTATAAAGTGTCCTGTAATTTTTTTTATATTTTTCTCAGTTAAATTCCTCTTTACAATGTAAATAAGCCAGGTGTAGAGGTACACACCTATAAACCCAATACTTGGGAGACTGAGACAGGAGGATCACAGGTTTAAGGTCAGCCTCAGCAACTTAGCAATACTCTGTTTCAAAATAAAAAATAAAATAGGGCTGAGGCTCTATTTCAGAGGTAGAACACCCATGGGTTCAATCTCCAGCTTCATAATAAATTAATAAATAGTAAATTGTCTTTTCAATAAGTTTAATTTTTTTCAGAATCTTGTTTTAGGAATTTTGACCCACTGAAGTTTAGATTTTAGGGATTTTTATCTTTTCAATTTCAATATTCAAGGTTATGGCATTTTGTGATTATAGCCCAAACCCAATTGCCAAGTGGCTTCAGAGGACTTTAACTAGAAGATGTGGGAATTAGCTCCATAAATCAGTAGTAGCAAAAAATGACACTAAATGGGTAGGTAGGAGTCATAGTATACCTGGTCTTGAATTTTTACCCAGAACACAAGAACAGAGTCCATGGAACCAGCTTTTAAAAAAATCTCTACTTCGAGTCTAAAAGAATTACGCTAGAATTGATGATGGAAAATGGGATCTAATTGCCATTTTTCCAATCAGCTTAAAGTTAAAAATGATTTTTTTTTTTGGTACTGGAGATTGAACCCAGAGGCATTCTACCTCTGAGCTACACTTTCAGCCCTATTTTATTCCTTATTTGAAATAGGGTCTCGCTAAGTTGCTGAGGGCCTCATTCAGTTGCTGAGGCTGGTCTCAATCCTGAAATCCTCCTGTCTCATTCTCCCAAGTACTGGGATTAGAGGCATGTACCACCATGCCTGGCTAATTTGTTTTTTAATTGAGCATAAAGAAAACTTAAGATAATTATGATGCACGTGATTGAATCAGACCACTTACTATGATATTAGTAATCCTGCAGGGTAGATTTACCTTTTGAATCAGAGACCTTACAAGCACAGAACAAGGGGCCTGTTGGCAGATATTTTATGTTATCAATTTTGTCTGGGTTTTGTAGGCTGGTGAGGAAGCCTCTGGGCCTCGGGCTGGAGAGGGTCAGAGAGTACTCTCTAGGAACAAGCGGCTTGCTTTCCTTCCAATGGGAGACTTCTGCTCATTTTGAACCAAGTTGGCCCCTTTCCAGAGCGAATTGCCCATCCTTGCTTACTCCTGGATGCAGTCTCCACAGTGACCTGCCCTACACAGTTTCTTCTTTGGTGGTCAGTTTGTGGGCTCCTGTGGGGTTCTGCAAGGGAAGGCCATCATGGGCACTGGGTGAGACACCATGCTCTTTGGTTGGGCGTTCATGGTGGGTGCAGGCATCAATGCACAGCAGGCACAGGGCATACCATTCTAAGCTTTCTTAGGCTCAGGTTTGACCTCGCTTTTGCTTCTGCAGGTGTCTGTGTCTTTATATGACTCCCTACACCTTTACCTTCAGGAACAATGAAAACACAACATTAGTCAATTTTGGGCCTAAGATTTGCCCTTCCTTGAATACAGTGATCTCAATGACACCCAGGGGAGGGGAACAGAAGCCAAGTGGTGGGACACTTGGTCTAAAATCCCTTGGGCCTTGCTCCTGAGCATATCAGGAAGAGGATGTAAGCTCTGTGATGTGCTGACTCTCGTCTCTCTAACCAGGTGACCGTGACCTGTGGTCATACTGCTCCTTCTGCTACCAGAGGTTGACACTTGAACTCAAATCTAACTTAAGAATTTGTTTTGTCATAACCTTTGAGATAGATGCCCTATTATCTCCTGGATCCAGCATGTTTCTGAGTAAGCTGACCTCTTGAAATAGATTTTATAGACTCCCGAAAGATCCCCTTGGTCTATAATGGACCCCTTGTCAATTTGACCAAAAGTTGTGCATTAGAAAACTGAATGAGACCGGAGTCGCCCACATTCTTGTACTGTGCTCACAATTTTTTTTTTTGCGGTACCGGGGATTGAACCCAGGGGCGTTCTACCTCCGCGCTGCATCCCCAGCCCTATTTTTTATACTTTATTTTGAAACCGGGTCTCATGAAGTTGCGGATGGCCTCACTAAGTAGAGAGAGAGAGAGACAGGGAGAGAGAGAGAGAGAGACAGAGAGAGAGAGCTGAGGCTGGTCGCGAACCTGGATCCTCCGGTCTCCGCCTCCCAAAGTACTGGGATTACAAGTGTGCGCCACCATGCCAGGCGCTGTGCTCACAATTTTTGACCCTCAAACTAATCTTTATTTACCATTTCTCTTCTTCCTTGTATTTTAATAATTAATTTAAATACATTTTAAAGGAACATTATTAACACACTAGTGAATAAAAATAAAGTATAATGTCATCAATAGAATTTTTCTAAATACATATAAAAGAAATAAAATAATTAGATCATACCCATTTTCAGGGTTCAGGACGTAATACTTCAAAATAATGCACCTTTGGAGAAAGCAATAGAAGCGAGTCAGAAAAACTAGAAAAAAAATCTCCTGTCATAAGCCCAGCTGGTTTTCCCTTGAAACCATGTCATAAGAATCTTAGTGTGGCCGGGCGTGGTGGTGCACGCTTGTAATCCCAGTACTTTGGGAGGCGGAGACCGGAGGATCCGGGTTCGTGGCCAGCCTCAGCTCTCTCTCTCTCTCTCTCTCTCTCTCTCTCTTCCTCTCTCTCTCTCGCGCGCTCTACTTGGTGAGGCCCTCCGCAACTTCGTGAGACCCGGTTTCAAAATAAAGTATAAAAAATAGGGCCGGGGGTGTAGCGCGGAGGTAGAAAGCCCCTGGGTTCATTCCCCAGTACCACAAAAAAAAAAAAAAAAAAGAATCTTAGTGTGGAGTGATCTTGCCTTATCCCTGGAGCAAAGTCTCTGAGCAGATGTTGATACGTTCCCTCTCACTGAGTGCCCTTATATCATAACTCTGGCCTGCCAATTATATTTTTATATAACTGTCCACTCTTCATCAAACCAAAATGTAAAAACTCACAGTTTTCCCTATTTTTTTGGGTCTTCATTTATCAATTTGTGTGCTTGTCTCTTGCTAATTTGTCTTTTTTTATAGGGGCCTCAGGCATGAACTTCATGATGGGTTAGGAAATGATACTTTTCTCCCCTACACAATCTATGTAACACACTCTAAATCATTTAACAAGCACAGTACTTAATAGTTCTTAATCCCATACATTGTGCTGTTTCGGGAATACAGAGACAAATAGATATAATTTCTATCATCAGGGAGTTTAGAATATAGTAAGGGTGAGAAACACATAAAACAGGTTATTTTAACCTGATGTAAGCATTTCTATGATGAAGATAAACCCAGAATATGTTACAAGCATGGAAGAAGAGCCTCCCAGCCCATGAGCCCTGTCGGAGGACTGCTGGCTGGGTATGTCAGATGCATGTGTTCAGTAGGGATGTGCAGGGGTAATGGCTGGATGGAACGGGAAGTGTCTCCCAAGCAGAGGGTCAGCATGGGCAGTTCAGATTCCAGAGAAGGACTGGGCGAGTGGGGAGTCACAGAGCATCGGTGTGGCCAGCGAGCAGCAGGACTAGGGAGTAATTGAAGAACTCAAGACCAGATGCGAGGAAGCCAGCTTGCACTTTGGGGAACAATGACGGGGATGGATTTCACAATTTTAAGCAGCAAGTTTTAGAAAGAATATTAGACTTTCAGTCGAGCAAGTAAATATGACTCATTTCACAAGGAACCAAAGTTGAGTGAGGTGAAAGGAACTCTGTTGAGTGATGATGTGTGGAGGTCTTCAGGACTGGGGACCAGAGCATCGTACTGCCTAGCAAGGACGATGTCAGGCTTCTCGTTCCCCCTGGACCAGGATGTTTGTTTCAAGAATACAGCGTATGTCTGAGTGGAGATGGTGGGGACTATTATGCTCTTGCTTGGTCTATACTGTGGACAACAGACCATGATGGTTCTCCTTGTTGAAACTGAGCCTATTCCTACTGTACCCGATGCTTTTCCAAATGCCTATATATTTTTAAAGTCTCCAAGAATGATATTTTCCCAAGGTTAAGAACATGCCTCTATAATTGTGTGTGACTGCCGGTAAGTCTGTTTCTTTCCAAAGATTTGATTGTCTCTAAAATGAGGTCAATAGAAGTTGCCATGAAAGGTTGTTACGAGGATAGTTGATACAGTAAGGAAAGTTCTCACCTGTGATTCGCACGCACTGGGTTTCCTCAGCGTTCACCAGTGTTCTGTGTCATCGGCTTCACAATAGTAAGCCTGCAATTAATGCTTTGCACGGTGACTTCAGAAAGGATTCATTGAGGCATGCTTTTGTGGGTTAGTTAAGGAGACTAAATGGACTTTGTTTTCGAAGATGGTGTCAAATAACTGTGTTGGAGGCTTTCGTTGTATTTGCAAATATTATGGACTGTGTTCTGCTTTCGGGTAACAGATGTTGAAAGGGAACCCAGGAAAAGAGCATCAGTAGTTCTCCATTACCTCAACGCTGGCCATACTCACACCTGCTTAACAGACACCCTCGCTACCAGCTATGAGTGACATGCCTGCAAGAAGGAAACGCTGATACAGCCCACGCCCACTTTGGAACCATCACAGGCGGGAGGATCCTGCTGAACCACCAAGCCTGAATTCCAGTCCACCTTGGAAGACACGTCTTAACACAGATTTGGAGAAAATGTAGACCATGTGGGATGAGCTTCTGTCCCGTGGCATTCATTTTCCTTTTTAGCAACTGTTTTATATCATTGCGATGATAGGTCAGATGGTGGCAAGGAATGGGATGAGGTGCAAAGTAAAATCTGTTCCTCTAAAATACTTTATGTGGGTCAGGACGGTGGTGTTGAGCTTCCATTTATTAAAAATCCATGTGTCAGGAGTTGTGCTAAATACTTGCATATGTTATTTCAGCTAACGTTCCCAACAAGCTGATGATATATACAGTTATGATCCATTTCCAGACATTAAATAAACTGATCCTCACAGAAGTTTAAGGTGACACTGCCAGCTCAGAAGTCAACCACTCGGCCAATGCCCGGTCTCTCTGGAGCCAACATTCAGGAGAATGGTGACATCCTCTTTTGTTAAATGGCAAATATATTTCCTCTGATGCAAAACTCATGAGGGGGCATGGAGACCAAAGCAAGTGAATTTTTGTGAGAGTGGTTTTTAAAAAGTCTACATTGCTTGGCATGAGAACCATAGCTGACCTGTTTCCATGTCACATGCAGAACATATCGAATAAGTCATTCCGTGTGAAGTTGCTGTGAGTGGAAATAAATGGAGATTCAATGAGAAGGAACCGAGGTCAAAAGTTTGAGCTGGACTTTTTAAAATTCGATTTCTCATTGTATATATTGAAGATATTCAGCATGATATTTAATGTACTTATCTTCATGTAAGTACATACAGTGATTACTATAGTCATCTTTGTTTGCTTGCTTGTAGTCATACAGAAAACCTACTCTCTTGGCAAAATACTAGTATACAACATAATATTGTTAATTATAATCCCCATGCTCTGCATTAAATCTCTAGACTGACCCTGTGTCACTGCAACTTATGTCTTCCCATTTTCCTCTGTCCCCACCCCTGTCCCTTGTAACCACCATCGTACTCTGTGTTTCTATGGTATAATTAAAAAAAAATCTTTCTAGCTTATGTCACTAGCATCACATCCTCTAGTTTAAATCATGTTGGCACAAATGGAAGGATCTCCCTTTTTAAGGCTGAATAATATCCCTAGGTATGTCATATTTTCTTTATCTATTAATTTATCAGCAGCAGTTGTTTCCATATCTTTAGTTTTGTGAATTGGGCTTCTGACCAATGTGATATTCGGTTGGTGGGGTTGCTCATTTTCCCAAACCAAGAGACAGAACATGCCTCCCTCCTCACCACCTTCCTGAGGACAACGCCACCTTATTTCGATGGTTATTCCTACAGGGTCTTACCTGCTTTCCTGTCCTCCAGAGGTCTCTAAAATCGCCATGTACAGAAAGTTATTCCACGTGTCCCCAGGTAAGTATCACTTTTCTCTGAGGACCAAAGCAATACCTTCTTATCTTTAGGAAGACATCATATCCGACCTCCTTGTTTTACACATATTTTCTTGGTTCCAAGTCTGATAGATGCACACTTTGAAGAGACATGAAGGAAGGGAGTGTCTGTTTTAGTTTGATTTAACTGTGAACGTGTATAATCACCACTGTGATGTGACATGTGGATTCACCGATGGTCCTGCAGACAACAGCACTACAGAGGGTTTAAAAGGTCTCTAGAATTGACGGGTGCAAAGAAAAGGACAAGAACCTGAGATTGACATGTGTGAATCACTAGTGTGGGTGGCCTTGGTTCTTCTCTAAACTCTTAGCATGCGCGACTCATTCATCTTCATATTGATATATTTTTGTTTTCATTTGATGCATGATGAAATTGAAGCTTTTCCGGATAAAATAGGAACCTTTCTCCATACAAAATACATAACTAATCCAGGGTTACATGTCAAGGGACAGGAAAATGGAGGAAGGCATAGGTCTGTACTGAACAAAATTCTACTTTGCATTTAACAAGGTTCCTTGTTTTCCAATGATGATTCTACAGTCTTGGAGTCGTGATGGAGAAACATTGCCTGGTTGATAATGCAAATGCATATAGGGTTATAGATACCCAAACAGCCACACCCATGGGGCATTTCACTTTCCAATGGAAAGGAGTGTTCTGGTAAGTTGCCACAGGAATCCGTGCTAAACCCCAACATAACGAATGCTTATTAAATTCACATGTAATGATAGATACATTCACACTCATGCCAGGCTAGAAATATGGTAACAAACCAACACCTGGAATGCAGCAGGGATCAATATAAAGATGAGAACTTCAGTTAAAAAAGTTGTAAAAATTTTTAGTGGCACGAGTCACATTGTAATTTCTGCCTTTAGTTATCAGTTCACATGCACTCACTACTGTTAAACTCTTGGAATAAAATTTCCAGTCAGAAATGTCCGACGTGGCATCAATCTGTGTTTGTATGCTCTAAAAGGAAGGTAAATTGGCCCTGAAATGGACTGGTGCTACAGACTCTCTGCATTTGATTAATGAGATTAATTTGGCAGAGGGATCCTTTGCCTTAAGGAATGATTGAGTCACTAGATCAAAACCTCAGGCTTCCCTTGGTGGGAAGCGGGCTCCTGGCAAGAGAAGATTTATGTTCAGTAGCCTCAAAGCTTTTTTAAGACAAAGAATACAAGATGACAAAAATTAAACTAGATTCTTGGAGCCCAAGAGGTGACAAGACTATGATGGGGTCTGCTAAGAGGGGAGAAGATTGTCTCTTCCCAACCTGGGAGGTATTTGGAAAGAGAAACATGAAATAGGAACTATTTATGCCTTGGACATGTTTTGTAAAGGGCTCATTGGTTTTTATTTTCCTTCCGGCTGCTATGACTATAGCCTAGGCCTAGATGGGAGCAGCATGAGTAAAGACGCTCATATGCAAGTCAGAAAAGGTGATGTGAATCAGGCGCAGTGGCGCATGCCTGTAATTCCAGTACTCAGGAGGCTGAGACAGGAGCATCACAGGTTGGAGGACAGCCTCAGCAATTTAGCAACAGAGTGGCACCCTGTTTCAAAAAAAAGGGTTAGGGATGTAACTCAGAGGTAGAATGCTCTTGGGTTCAATTCCAGTGACCCACCCCTAAAAAAGAAAGAAATAAAAAGAAAGAAATACATTAACTTAATTTTTCCCATGCTCTCACTCCTATTTGGGGTGTGATCATCAATTATGGATGGTCACTAAATACAACCAATACATGGTACCCTTGTCCCTCAGTGTCCACTGGGGATTGTTTCCAAGACCCCCATGGATCGCGACATCCTCAGATACTCAAGTCCCTCATATGAAATGTCATAGTATTTGCATACAACTACACTTTAAACCATCTTTACCTTACTTACAATACCCAATACAAAGCAAGTGCTATGTAGATAGTTGTCTACCATATTGTTTAGGGAATAATGGCAAGAAAAGAAATCTGTACCTGTTCTGTGCAGACACAAACATCATAGGCCTCATTGCATAGCATAGGATTCCCAGTTGGCTGAATCCAGGGAGGCAGAATCCATGGATACAGGGGACTTAGTCTACTCCAGAGTGCCCTGGCTTCTTACAGTAGTGTGTCCATATGACAACTTTGGTCAAGGATTGTGACTGCTGAGGTTTAATCTCTACTCCCAAAGACCACCTAAATTCTTTTCCCGTTCATATGGCTCTCTCCATCATTCAAACAGAAATATCCACCTAAGTTCTCCTTGTGTTCAAACCTCCCTAACTTCCTGTTTCCCTTCTTCTTCTGCCTTTTTATGTCAGTACCTTAGGCTTACCTGGATAGTATCCAAATGTTAAGGTCAACTGACTTGAAACTTAATTTACAAATGCAAGTCCCTCCATAATAGTTCTAAATTATTAGCGTGTGTGTGTGTGTGTGTGTGTGTGTGTGTGTCCGTGCGCGCACGCTGTTACTTGGGTTTGAAGTCAGGGGCATTCTACCTTTGAGCTCATCTTTGGCCCTATTTCGTTTTTTAATTTTAAAACAGGGTCTCGCTAAATTACTGTGCACTGGCTTCAAACCTACAATCCTCCTGTCTCAGACTCCCAAATACTGGGATTACCGGCAATGTACCCCCACACTGTCTTCTAGAATCTTGGACAGAGGAGGCAGTTCTGTCTACCACATAGTTGCATTCTAAAAGTCCTAGAACCTTTAAAGCTTAGCAGGGTGTGGTATTATTAACTCATCTAACGTTCCGCTCTAATAATTTCCCATTTATTTGTCTTCATTTCACACTGATCCATGAATCTAAGAGGCCACCCGACTAAGAGATTTTTATTAGAGTTCTTATTATTAAGAATTTTTACTTTTTCATTTTTTGAAATGTATAGGACTTCTATCACTTCTCCATTTCCAAGAACACATACACATACACAGACACTAATGCCCCAGCGTACTCATGGTTACTCCCAAGGCAACTCAGACTATCCACTTTCAGTCTTTTGACGATAAAAAAAAGTATGTCAAAGAATCCATTAACCCAAAAGACTAACCGCAACATAATAAAATAACCCAGACATGACTTGGCACTAGTTCGGGATTGTAATTAATTTGTAAAGTGAAGTGAAGGTAGCGATGCTTGCACATAGGCTCTGGACACATTGCCACGCCCCAGCTGAACTTTCAGATCAACTGTCAGTCATGTCAGCATCACAATACTTTATTGTTGTGAATCCTGATTCAAAGTGTCACAGCCCTTCAATGGACTCTCTGTTGTAAGTGCCGAATGCATTGAATTTTTACCAATTCCTGTCCTGCCTTGGAAACTCACCTGCTATATTTTGTGAGCAAATGGTTTATTAACTCTTTCTCTTATCAGACTGCTAAGAACCTGGCAATCAAGGGAAGCTGGCACCCTCATGCTGACACGTGTGAAGTGCCCCTAGAGAGACCCTTGGCCTGTGACTCCACATACTCAGTGGGGAGGAAATCGCTTACTTGCAGAGAATAGAGGCCTCTCTTTGCTGCTGACATGTCTCCTTCTGTCCCTCTGCTCCAATTGTCAGCTCCTTGAGTCTCTCCTGATCATGCCGCTCATTTCCATCTCAGAATCTTTGTTTATGCTCCTCCTCTCTCTGAAAAATTCTTTCTTTCCATAGACTATTAATTCTTGATTCAATTTACCTTATAGAGAGAGGTCTATTCAGAGTCTTAAGTGACCACTGTGTGTTTTCATCCATTAAGGATTTAATGGGTTTCCTCTGTTATTTTTGAGCACTTCATGTTCATGGTGTTCCTTCATTATCATCTTAATACCCATGAGACCGGGAGTCATCACGATCCCTTTTTCCTTTCTGGTATTTATAACAAATCCAAATTTGGAGAAGAAGAAGTTTCATCAAAAAGACTATTCCAGTAGGGAAAATACTCCAAACTCACAATCAAACAGAAACAAAACAAATTTCCTCTTGCAGGGAGGAGTACATAGGACTAGCAGGAGTGTTTGAGGGGAAACTGAGTGTATGAGAGAAGACAATGTAACCAAAGTGGCCCCACAGCGAATGTCCCTGTTTTTCCATGTGGTCAGTGGACTCTCTGGATGAACTATGGAGTGTTCTGCAGGTGTGGAGCAAGCCAACGTTTGGGGTGGGGATAGAAGAGATATCTGATTGGACATCAGACCCACCAACACAGAGGGTAAATTCTGGGCAATTGTGAGCACTTGGGCATTGCTAGACTGGTTAGAGTTTTATCAGCTTCATTGATCATTTCAAAGAACCAGCTTTGGGTCCATTGATTCTTGATTCATTGATTTCAGGTCTTTCCTATTTTCTAATATATACATTTGATACTATAAATTTCCACAAAATTTTGATTTTCCTGGAAAACCAACATGGCCCATCCAATTTTTTTTCTTATTCCCACAGATTTTGATAAATTGTGTTTTAATTTGCATTTAGTTAAAAATATCTTTTTCAAAATATCTTTTTTTTGAGGGAACGGCAGCAGCGCCATCTTGGCCGGACTGCACTGGCTGTTACTGGCATTGCG
Source organism: Glis glis (assembly GCA_004027185.1). Taxonomy (NCBI): domain Eukaryota; kingdom Metazoa; phylum Chordata; class Mammalia; order Rodentia; family Gliridae; genus Glis; species Glis glis. Next base: position 82,430 of record PVJS01000975.1, read on the forward strand.
GATTCCACATGATGCCAGGAGAGAAGCCAAAGACCTGTTGTAAGTTCAGCAACAGCAGATCAGCCGAGATGAAAGCAAGCAGTGGCTCGCTCCACACTCAAAAGAGACCAAATGGCGGTGGCTACAGTGGCTGCAGTGGTGCCATCTTGGCAAGACCTTACCAGCAGCTACCAGCTTTGTGGCTTCCACACAAGACCAATGGAGATGCCAGCAACCTATCGTGAATCCAGCAACTGCAGAATAGCAGTAGTGAAGGCAAGCAGCAACTCACTCCACATGCGACACAGACCCAAACTGTTGTGTCGGTAGAAGTGGCATCGGCATTATCTTGGTCAGACAGTGCTGGTGGCTACCAGTATTGTGGCTTCTATAGGCCACCAACAAAGAAGCTAGGGATGTGTTATAAAACCAGCAACAAAAGCGAGCAGCAGTTCGATCCACACTTGGCAGAGTCCCCGGTGCCCGGAGGGCTGAGCAGAACCTGGAGCAGCTGCTGAGCCCACCCCTTCCCTAGAGATTAAGAGCAGCGCTCAACGAGACCGTAAATCAATGAGCCGCCCCAGGGGGAGACGACCCAGTGCAGCCACAGGGACTCTCGGGGTCTGAGACTGTGCGGATTGCTCCAGCAGAGGTGGGAGTGGGGTCTGCTGTGGGACATGGTAGATGCATGGATAAGCAGACAGTCCCTGGTGACATTTGGGTGGAACAGATTTGCAACCCGTGGGTCGCAGCGCCCTTATAGAGTCCCCGGGGATCACCACAGGATATACAGTTGTGGTACCTAGGGAAAAATTGGATCAAACCTGCCCTCTCTGTGGAAAATGTGGAGTTCTGTGTTTGCATAGAATTGGGCCAAAGCGACATCTGCCATTTCTGTAGGCAAAGAGAGACACAAGTCTGGGGCTCCCTGTTGGTGACACCTGCCATAGGTGTAGACAGAGAGAGACAGGGACAGCCCAAGTGGAGAACATGGAGACCCACGCTTGCAGTGAGAAGGGCAATAGCGGCACTGGTCACTTGCCCAGGCAGTGACAGCCATCAGGCAAGGGTCCCAATAACTGAAGGGGATCAAGAATTGGGCCTGAAAATGGACATTATACCAAGCAAGTGAGAATAACCATTCAGTAAAGGCTATTCACCTTTAAGGCTCACCTAGTAGCGACTATTTACCTCCAGCATAAGAAACTATAAAGGGAGAGAGATTAGACTTAGGAAACCTACAGAATGTGAGGAGAGAGAGAGAGAGAGAGCGACCAAAAGCAACAAAGTTATAAACATAAGACACCTGAAATTATGAAAAGAAAGGAAGAATAGAAAAGAAACAATGACCTCCCAGAACCCCACAACAGAACCTGCCAACACAGAAGTGCAAAGATTGCCAGAAGAACAATTCAGAACTTTAATAGTAGAAATGATATTAAAAGGATTCAGAGAAAGCCTGAATGTAATGAAGGATCAAATAAACAAAGAATCTGACACCCTGAACAGAAAACAAAAGGGAAGTGAAGGATGCAATAATTGAAATGAAGGCATCAATACAGACCATCAACAATAGGCTAGACCACATGGAAAACAGAATCTCACTCTTAGAAGATGACCTCTCCAAAATGAATGAATAGAATATAAATTAGAAAAAAACAATTCAACAGCATGAATTGGACATTGAAGAGATCTCAGCCAGTCTTAAAAGAGCAAACCTAAGAATAACAGGCATAGAAGTGGGAATAGAAGCTGAAACCAAAGGAATCAATAACCTATTCAGAGAAGTAATATTAGTAAATTTTCCAAACATAGACAAAGAGGTCGACACACAGGTACAGGAAATATATAGAACCCCTAAGAGACAAGATAAGAGAAGAGGTTCACCATGCCACATAATAATCAAATTGACTAATGCAAAGGAGAGAATCTTAAAGGCAGCGAGAGTAAAAGGCCAAGTAACATTTAGAGGCAAACCAATAAGAATCACTCCTGACCTTCCAAACCAAGTCATGAAAGCCAGGAGGGCCTGGAGAGACATATCCCAAACTCTGGAAGAAAACAACTTTCAGCCAAGATTTATCTACCCAGCAAAGATATATATCAAATTTGACGGGGAAATAAAAACCTTCCATGACAAACAGAAGCTGAAAGACTTTATGTCTTCCAAACCAGCACTAGAGAAAATGCTCAAAGAGATTAATTACAAAGAAGAAATAATAAGGAAATACCAGAACCAGAGAAACAGTGATTTCCATCAAACAACTAGGCAAAGAACAAACACTACCACAAACAGAAATTAAAACTCAAAATGTTAGGAATTAAAACTCATCTCTCAATAATCACACTGAATATAAATGGCCTCAACTCCCCAACCAAAGACATAAGCTGGCAAAATGGATTAAAAAATCATAATCCACCTATATGCTGTCTGCAAGAAACACACCTTACAAGTAAAGATACAAACTAAAGGTGAAAGGATGGAGCAAGGTAAGCCATGCTAACAGAACTCAAAAACAAGCAGGATTAGCAATTATGATATCAGAAAAATTAGACTTCAAACCTAAACTTATCAGAAGAGACAAAGAAGGTTTTTCTTACTGTTAAAAGGAACAATCCAGCAAGAAGATATAACAATAGTCAACATTTATGCCCCAAAGATAGGTGCAATCACTTTCATATAAGAAACTCTTGTGACATTATATCACACACAGATCCCAATACAATAATATTGGGAGATTTCAACACACCTCCCACATACTAGATTGATCTTTGAGACAAAAGGTCAGTAAAGATGCCTCAGACCTAAGGAACACCATAAACCAAATGAACCTAATAGACATATACAGAATATTCCACCCAACTACAGCTGAATTCACATTTTTTTCAGCTGCTCATGGAACCTTCTCTAAAATAGACCATATCCTAGGCCACAAAGTGAGTACTAGCAAGATCAAAAAATGTGACATAATCCCCTGCGTCTTTTTAGACCATAATGGAATGAAACTAGAAATCAACTACAAGAAGACCCAGAGAAACCTCATAAACACATGGAGACTGAACACCACACTGCTAAATGAGGAATGGGTCAGAGAAGAAATAAAGGGAGAAATTAAATTTCATATATCACCTAGAAGTATGCCAGAAACAGAAAAGTATAAGGCCAGTTTGGTAAGAGAGAAAGGCTATGTGCTGATGTTAGATAATCAACTTCTAGTTTCATGTTAACACTAGAAACCTCAGTTTCCTTGTCTGTAAAATTGGAATATTGTCTGTGAAATAGGAATAAAAACACCTAACTCAGGGGATATTGGTGAGAATGAAGGCCAGAAGGTATGCAGCTTTTTGTTTCTGGACGAGTGTTGAGATATTGGATACTCTCACTGCTTGATTTTCTTAATAGATTAATAGATTTTCTTAATAGAAGATTATTAGGAGCATGAACTTTTAGCTTCTGTTGCTTTCCTTTCACAGTAGCAGTGGGAGACAAGCAGAAGGTTTATAGCTAGCATTTTCTTGAGTGATTACACATGAATTCTGTAATTCCTGAGGGTCAAGAATCCTGTCCATTAGCTGATCGAAAGCTCAATCCAATTAGACGTAAGTAAATATGATACTTGTGCATACATAGCTCATTTCCATGGTCTGAAAGTCCACAGTTAATTGTTTTCCCTCCATTTAGCTCACACTCATTACCTAACTGGACATGCATTCCATTATTTCAGAATTCAGTCTAGTTGACAAGAGCAGGCACTTCATGGGATCATTTCAATTTTAATGTGCTGTTGGACTGCTGTGCATGTGGAGTTTTAGTGAAGTGGATTTTGTTGCCTCAGTGCTTGAAAAAAAAATGTTCCTTATTAATTCGAGTGTTATGGGCATTGAAATTGATTTAATTAGAGATAATTGATATAATTGTTATTTGACAACAAGAACAGATGTGCAGAGGAGACAGAAAAGAGAGTTTAAAAAGCACCAGCATTTCTCCAAATATTTTCCTTTTATATATATTTTCCTTTTATATATATATTTTAAAATATTTATATATAGTTTATAATAATACATATATGCATCTGTTACATTTTTTATAAATTATATACATGCACATAGCATGCATATATGTATATAGGTAATTTGTATGAGATTATCTTTATAAATGTGTTTATGTTTTTGTGCAAAATATATTTTTATGATATATAACAAGTATATATAAGGCATATGACATACATAAGAGATACATGTATCTCTTATGTGCATATACACCTATATTATGCATATACACACATGCATATACATATAATCAGCTTATTTTACATTTTTCATTTGCTGTGTACTTGAAGAAAAGCGTTTATACTGATCTGGTACTCCAGTTTGTTTTCTGGTAGGCCATGTTGGGACCCGATTCTGCAGGGATCTATCTTGTTTCTCTACCTCTGTGGATAGAGATGGTCTTTGTTTAAGAGTATCCTTTCGTGAATGTTTGTAACTCAACCAGTCTTTGAAGACAAAGACTGGGTCTTTCTCCAGTACAGAGAGCAGGTGTGTTGCTCTCTGTATCATAAATTGAATTTTTCCCCTCAGGGACAACTTTGTGCAGGTTTCCTTGTAAAATATTTGGGTTCTAAACCTAGAGTTCTTACACAGATCCCCAAATTATTGACCTACCACCCCTTTTCAGAAAAAATTACTCAGCGTCCCCCTGGGCACTTCTACTACCCCCTTATTTTTATCCAGTGCTTCCATTTGTACCCAAGGCAGCTACCACCACCAGGGATTGGTCTAGCGTGCCCTTCAGGGGCAGTGTAGCAGATGTTGTCATCTATTAATTCTATATGTAGGCATTCTTTGCCTGATACAAATTGGGGCTTAGGGAACTTGAGTAAAAATGATATTCTGGTTACTTCACTTGCTGTGCATTATAAACTGTCCTTTGATTCTGACCCTGGAGTTTTCTACCAGCATTCATAAAACTGTGGTAGTACAGGCTAGATGGCAAATAGAACCGTAGTTCCTGACAGAATTATAAGTGCATTGTGGTAGGTGAATAAATCAATTATGTATATGTTCGTTCTCAGGTAGAAGTCTAGAAGCACGATTTCACAGCCAAGCAGAAGTGGTTTGATATAGTAGTGCTAGTCCTGGGATATCGTGAAGACACTGGATCATGATTCTGTTGGTCCTCTGCCTCAGCTTGTGAGCTGAACAAAATTAATTTTTGCCAATATATCTCTCCTATTCAATTCATTTAATACAGATGCAAAATTTAATTGGTTTTGAATTCCATGCTTCCTTATAATACACATTTATTTTCATGTTTTTCCAATGATATTTATATTTTGTGCAACTTTACTGTTGATCTGATTCTTTGCATAAGAGGGATAGAAGATAAAGAGCTTGGGGGAGGGAGTTCAGTACAGTTCTTGGTCCATGATTTTAAGTATATTTAAGATCTTATTAGAAGCATTAGGTTCATAGGTCTGTATCATCCACATCATAGACTGCAAAAAAGCACTAAAGGAAGATATGGCATCTTTACATAGAGGGGGAGGAAAGGTCTATATGCATCTTCTAATAAGATACCTGTGTGTCATGAGATAGGGAATATAATAGAGTTACTATTTAGAGTTGGACCGCAAAGCAAAATAACTGTGACATATCACAATTAGAAAAATGTTTTTGTGTTATTATGTTGATCAAGGCTGAAGACTTTCATTCTGCAGCTCTCATGACAGTGGTAGCACAACACTGTTATCAGATGTTTTTAAATGATTTATGTCTTGACAGTGGTGATCATTACTTTCATGTATATATCTGCCCATACCCATTGAGCTGTGCATTTAAAATGATATAAATTTTATCATATGTGAAATATTCCTCATACGATAAAGAATGCTTTGTAAGCTAGCACATGACAGATGTCTTTATATTTTCTATGACATTCCAGGTTTCCAAAGGACTCAGCTTTTAATGGGGTGCACAGGTTTTGGGGATACCATGCGATCATCCATCAGAAGAGATGGAAATTTAAAACACCTCAGTGGATTCATTCCTTTCTATGGTACCTTATCACAACAAAACCCTAAAGTCTATGGCCTGGATGTCTGCACATTGGAGCCAATTCTAAGACACTCAGGACTTGACCTTCTCCCGAGTATCTGTCTCTCATTCTCAACCTTATTTATCATCTTAGCCCTGTCTCACTTCATTGCTTTCGCTCTGAAATAAAACTTAATTTCATTATGGACATTCAAGTAACTATGAACTGATGTCTCATTCTGGTTTGAACTTGCCTTTCCCTAATGACTAATGATGTATAGCTTCTTTGGAGAAACCTTTATTCAAGACCTTTGCCCATTTTTAAATTGGATCATGTGCCTTTTAATGTTTGAGTTATAAATGTAATGATTGTCTCATAGAATAAGTTATCCCTCCTATTTTAGTTTTTGGAAGCATTTGAAAAGGATTGATGTTAATACTTCTTTAAATGTTTGGTATAATTCACCAGGGAAGCCAGGCGTGGTGGCGCACGCTTGTATCCCAGTACTTTGGGAGGCGGAGACCGGAGGATCCGGGTTCGCGGCCAGCCTCAGCTCTCTCTCTCTCTCTCTCTCTCTCTCTCTCTACTTTGTGAGGCCCTCAGCAACTTCCTGTGACCCAGTTTCAAAATAAAGTATAAAAAATAGGGCCGGGGATATAGCGCGGAGGTAGAACGCCCCTTGGTTCAATCCCCGGTACTGTAAAAAAAAAAAATTCACCAGGGAATCTATCTAGGCCTGAATTTGTTGGGAGGCTTTTGATTACTAATTGAATGTTTTTATTGTTATGGATATGTTCATATTTTCCTGTTTTTTTTTGTGGAACTGGTGGTTGAACCCAGGGGCATTATACCTCTGAGCTACACCCCCAGCCCTATTTTTTATTCCTTATTTGGAAACAGGGTCTCACTAAGTTGCGGAGGCCTCACTAAATAGCTGAGGCTGGCCACAAACCCGGATCCTCCTGTCTCAGCCTCCCAAGTACTGGGATTACAAGCATGCGCCACCACGCCTGACTGCTTTTCCCTCTTTGAATCAGTTATATCTTCAAGTCCCACATGAATGTATAATTTTATATTTTGTCATATTATATTTCCCTTGATACTTTTGACAGCTTATTTTATTCTTTTATCCAAAATTTTTTCAGTTTTACTGATAGTAATTAATTCATAAAATCTGTATAAACAATATCTCTCAGTATCTGCCCTACCAAAGGTACTGTGAGTTCATTCTCACATACGAATTCTTGTTGGAGAATTCTAAGTTGAAAACATCTCCCTACAGAAATCCATAGGCAGTGTTCCATTATTTTTCATATTAAGTATTTAAACATGTTTTGGAATTTCATCTAAGTATATATTTTTATTTACTTTTCAATATGCTTCCTACTCAATAGACATTTTCACTAAGAATTTTTATTTAAAAAATAATTGACAGGGCTGGGGATGTAGCTCAGTGGTAGAGTGCTTGCCTGGCATGCATGAGTCCCTGGGTTCAATCCCCAGTTCTGCAAAATAATAATAATTGACAATATTGTTTCTCTGATCCTGAACCTTTTATCTTCTCCTGTATGTCAGAGACCTGAAACTAGCAAGATTCATTCACCAGCCTTAATCCACCAGTAGGTATGACTGTACGAAGATGCACACTTGTTCTGTGTTGAAAGGATTTAACCTACACAAAGTGCTTGTCTACACTCCTTGGTGAAGCCCTATCCTCTTCCAGCTTGACGGGGATGCCCCGGAAGATTTTCATAGAGGAGAGCCACTGCCACCAGCACCTCAGAACGAGGACACTGAAACCCTTGCTAATCAGACTACCACATGCCTCAAGAGTTCCAGCAAGAAATAACCTTCCACTTCACCAAGCCACTGCAATAATGAGATAGATTTGCTTCTATATCTTAATTCACCCTAAACTATACCTTCTTGTTTTATATATATTAAGTATATGATAGATTTCCTTGTATTTTCCTTTTTACCTCTTTGCAAGTTTTTCAGATTTTCCTTCTAGGATTTTTTGCATGACTTGCAAAAATTTCTGTGCTTACTACTTTTCAATATGTTCATTCTTCTTTTTCTTTAATCATGACAATTTTCATTTCCAAGAATCTTAATTGATATTTTTCCAAAACAATCTTTTCTTGTGTGTGGGATATAATATCTTATAACTCTGTAGAAATTAACTTTATATTGTGAAACTATTTTATATTATGTAGTCACATTTCTCAATAACAACCATTTATATTTTGTTTTTGTGTTTTGGGTGATTTAGTTCATCATTTTGCTGGTTCTTTCTTAAACATTTGATAAGTTTTGTTTGAATGTTTCTCTCTCTGAGAATCCCTGTTAGCATATCCATGCACGTATTTTCTGCATATTCAAAGTTTGCCTCTCTGAACACTGGAAGGAAAGGTATGTGTTACCAATAGGCAAGCATGATTATCTATCACATTCTAAGTTTAGGCACTTTTTGTTGTACTGAGTGTTTTTACTCATTTTCTGAAATGCAAAGCTGCCTCTCTGTCACAAGTGCCTACACTCAATATTCTAGGATACAAATAAACAGCTTGAATGTTTGCTTCAAGCACAAATAGAGGACAAGATATTTTGTAGTTGCCATCCCAGCCTATAAAAAATAAGCAAATCAACATGAAATGCTAAAATAATTGCTCTTCATCTCTATCTGCCTAGTGTGTCTTTTATTTCTGATCTTGAGGATACCTGCTGTCCAAATCATATCTTTCATAGAGATCACTTTGTGACTCTCTTTTATTTTGAATTAGCCATATTTCTTTTTCTTGCAGTACTGGGGATTGAACCCAGAGGCATTCTACCACTGAGCTATACCCCCAGCCCTATTTTTTATTCTTTATTTTGAAACAGGGTCTCATTAAGTTGTGGAGGGTCTCACTAAGTAGCTGAGGCTGGCCGCGAACCCGTATTCTCTGGTCTCAGCCTCCCAAGTACTGGGATGTCAAGTGTGCCACCATTCCCGGCTTCCATATTTTAAAAAATTTCACCTGTGGATGGGATGCAATCTTCTTTTTATAGACCTTATGAGATTCTATTTTTGCATTATGTTTTCTTCAGTGTGCGGAGTTTTGACTGAGGTCTGTGAGGGAGACCTCACCTGTGTCTATTTAGCCTTTTTTGTGGTACATGGGATTGAACCCAGGGGCATTCTACCTCCAGGCTACACCCCCTGCCCTGTTTTTTATTCTTTGTTTTGAAACAAGGTCTCACTAAGTTGCGGAGGTCCTCACTAAGTAGTTGAGGCTGGCTGCGAACCTAGATCCTCCGGTCTCAGCCTCCCTGTTTAGCCTTTTCTCACAGTTACTATTTGAGAACTTTTCAATGTCAAAGTCAAGCACCAATTCCAAACAATCTCTGCTTTTTCTGGTTCAGTCAGTGACAGAATTTCCGAGGAATCTCAGAAACTGAAGAAGCAAACGCAAACCCACCAAGTCTTAAATGAGCCAGTCTTAATAAAAGTCACTGTGTTTCCTATACACTTGGACATTAGGAACCATGCAGCAGAAATTGCTAGGTTTAGAAAAACAGCTTATCCATCATGCATCCAGCTGTAGCCAGAATTCAGGTTCCGCTGTGTACCCATATTCCATAGATGGATGAAACAGACCTGTTTAACTATGACAGATCAAGTATGGTATGGATTTCAGAAGAGTCTCCAGGAAATATATTGCTCTCTCTGAGCATATACCTTATACTTTCAATGATGTCATGCAGCTGTGTTTAGCCACAAGTATCTGATTTTGTTAAGGATTTGAGTTCACTCCTTCACGCAGTACATCTCTATGAGTAGGTATTTGTATTTAGCTTACAAGGGAGAGTACTGAGGCACCAACAGAATAAGTAACTCACCCAAGGTCACATAAGTCAGCGATGAAATTTGAAGTCTGTCTATATTTTGTTCTAGTGTCCTCGGAGGTCTGTATTGCGTACTTTGGGAACCTATTTGAAGGACAATCTCTAAATGCTCAAGTTTAGTGTCAAATGTCTTCCTATTTTTCTACTTTGTTATTTTCAAAGTAACATTCTACAATATAGAGATAGAATATTTAAATTTGAATTTCTGGATTCAAGCTTGGTCTATCTTCTCATAATCTTGGCCATTTTATAATAACAAGATGTACATAGAGAAGGATGTGTTTGTTTGACGATGCCTTTAAGTGGATAAGTTGTGTGTGCATTTGTTGTAAAAGGAAGCTGTCTGTGATATACTGTGCTTTAATTATTTAAAAACCTTCAAGTGCATTTTAATGCATGTGTTGCCAGTGAGGGAATTTAGATGTGATAATAAGCCAATGGATGTTTAATACTTTCTAATTTTGAAGTCTATGAATACCTACCATTTTGTTGTTTCCACAGTTCAGCACTTCTTCTGCTACACTTCCTTTTGCCCAAATTGCAAGCTGCCCGGAGGATGAGGGAACACAAGCGTACAGATTGTAGGTTCAGATCATAAACTGATAATCACCTGCAGCATCCCATAATTTCCCTAAATGCAGGGAAAAGATGTTTTTTAAGTCATGTAATTATGATTTTATGTGATATCCTTTACATTTCTACTTGTTGTGTATTGCAATCCCCAACTGCCTAGCATTTGCTCCTAAAATTGAAATGTAAATGTAATTGGAGGCTAATGTGGGATTATCACGGTTGCTGTGCTAGCTATTTATACAAATAGCTATTTTGAATGTAAGTGTTGCAGGTAGGGCCTAATATCAACAAAGAGAAGTCTTAAGGATACGTCGTCTACTAAACAATTCACTTTGGGGCTTCGAAATTTTGCTTGTGACATAAGAAGGAGATATTACATGTAATGCATTATCTGATATGAAAAAGTTAAAAAATACTGTGAGGAGAGCACAACTCCCAAAATGTTCCCCTAATGTAACACTATTCTCAAGAACACTGACCTTCCACATGGGAATTCCAAAGCACAAGTTGAGGTTCAATGTAATTATGGTTCTTAGTAATGACTCATTGGTTAATGATGTAGTCCAAGATTTTCCTTAATAACTTATTGTGGTTTGGGAATTCATTTTAGTTTAGCTTTTCTGAAGAATCTTCTTTCACATTTGCCTCTCTACAAGGTTACAATATTTGGAACTCAAACAAAAAGGAAAACAAAATTATACAATTTGATCTGACATTGCTGACCATTCTCACTGCTGAGACCCAAAAACCTGACCACACATCTGAGAGGAAAGAAGATTGATTTGCTCACAGCTCTGGAGATTTCAGGGTTCAGTCCATATCTGGCCAGTTTCATCGGTGCAGCTAAGGGCATGGCAACGGGAGGCAGAGCGAGGGAGAGAGCAAATGCTTTGCTCTCATATCATGGAGGCCAGAGGCAAGAAAGAGCAAGAAAGGGGATTGAAAGACACAAGCACAGTACCCAAGGCCACACCCCCAGTGACCCACTTTCTCCAGCTACACCCCACGTGCCTACGCTACTACCCAGTAAGTCCATTACAATGGATTTATCCACTGATGAGATTACAGCCCTCATGACTTAGTTACACCAGCTCTGAACATGAACACATGAGCTCTTCAGGCCACATTCTATATCCAAACCATGATAGTACCTTTGTTGTTTGAACCCATTCAACCACTTTTTTTTGTTTATTTACTTTCTTTTGTCTTAGAGTCCTGGCCTGTTCCCTCGCTTACTTTGTGTTCTGAGTTTGCTTCAAATTTCTTTTGAAGGAAGAAGAAAACTATGACATTCTCAAAACAAATTACAAAAGGGGAGAAGATAGAAAACATCAATCCATTTTTGCAAACCCCTGGGCAAGGCCCCCTGGCAAAGGAAGATTCCTTCAAATCCCAGATGTCCATACCAATGTGCTTGTTTCCTGACGAAAAGTACCGATTGCAAATACCGGTTTTTCCACATGATTGTGATTTCTTTTATGTTATTATTTATTATTTGTACTATTTTAAGCATTTCTCATACATTTTTTTCTCTATGCATCCAATACCATTTCTGCAGATTGGGTAGAGAAAACAAAATGGTCTCCATTAGACATAAGGAGAAATGAAGACCCTTGAGTTAAACTTAGTCCTCGATAAAACTCTACCTAGTCAAGCTAGCTGAGTGAGGACTTTGGTCCACCTTATTGATTACTGAGTGCTCACCAGGAAACACAGAGTCTAGGACACAGCTACTGTTTCTTAAATAACTACAATAGCTGGGTGAGGTGCTATATGCCTGTAAGCCAAGGACTTGGGAGGCTGAGAGAGGAGGATCTCAGGTTAAAGGCCAGCCTCAGGCATTTAGCAAGACCTTCAGCAAGCAACTTAGAGAGACCCTGTTTCAAAATTAAAATTTTAAAAAAGGAGCTGGGGGTATAGTTCAGAGGAAGAATGCCCCTGGGTTCAAATCCCTAGTAAAAAACAAAACAAACCAAAAAGACTATAAAATAAACAACAGGGTGAAGATAACCCCCGTGTGAGCCTCATTATCCCAACCTCTCTACCCCTCTCCACAGCTCAGTTTTTCATGCCACATAGTCAGGAAAAGCCATTCCCTCAATGGTTCTGAGTCCTTCCCTTTTAACTTTTATTGTCTCATAATCTTATCACGGAGCTCACCACAGATCCTGGCCATGGAGAAGATAAAAGAACTTACTAGATGATAATAGTTTATAATCATGATATATATTTTCCTTTAGATTTAAATGCTGACTCCAATTACAACCAGCATCATTGTCGTTAATATTTCTTAACATTTATGCTGTGCTTAATACTTTCAAAGCACTTCAGAGTCATTGAGTGGATGACCTACCATTTTGAGGAAGGATAGCTTTATTATCAACTGCAGAGTCCACAAATGAAGCTCTTGCTTAAGAAAAGAAACTATTGAAAGGCTTTTCTGAGGTAAGAGAGTGTGTTTTCTTGCTGGAAGTCAAGGGCTGCCTTTGGAACGCCCCTTCCTTCTGCTCTGCGATGGTAGTGTAGTGTTCACACCGTGTGGCTCTCCTCTTTAATCACTGTATGCCATCATTACCAACCATGTCTTTGCTTCCCTACTTAGGAAAGTCTCCAGTTTACCTCTCAGGAGGGCAGATGAAGACTAAGGTCACATAAATGATAAGGGAAGATCAGTCGCTGCAGGGCTGCCTGGTGCCAGGGGCCCCATGGAGACCACTCCTCCATTCCTTCACCCCTTGCGACTCACTGAGTGAGAAAGACATTGCCCCATTGGATAGATGCAACATCCAAGGCTGAGGAGGACAAGAAGGCTCACCAAGATCTGGCTGACTTCAGAGCCCTCCCCTCTCTCGGAACCAGAGCCCAGATTATGCAGCCCCCGAGTCAGCTCTCCTGCCAGTGGACACTCTGTGTGACCGCAGACATTTCATTTCAATGTCAGAAGAATTTTACTTGAAGATAAGATTCACTTGTTCTGAAATTAGTAACTAAACTTTATAAACATGTATTAAAATTTCATGTGGAAGCAGGGCATGGTGGCACACTTGTAATCCCAGGACTTAGGCAACTAAGAGAGGAGGTCTTTAGGTCATTTGGGAGCATGTCTCTGATGGAGATTGTGGGACCTGTATGAATGATGGCACATGATCCATCCGATATGATTACTTAAAATAATTTAGGAATCTCCTTTCACACTCATTAATGTTGCAAATGACCATATGCACATCAAATCCAAGAATTCTAACACCATACAACCTGCATTTTGCAGCTCTTCATACACACATGCACACAAATACACATACCTGTGCATATATGCATATGCACACGTCTGTGCCACATTTAAGAAATTCATGTGTGCATGTGCATGTGTTTCTTTTTCAAAGGTTTATTGACATAAAGAAAGAAGAGTAGGGATATAATCAAACATGTGTCGCTTGTATGATATGTATAAAACATTATGGTAGGCATTGGGACACTGGGATAGAAAAAGTTGTGGCTCACTTTCAAAATTTAGTTGGAAAAACAATGTAATATGAAAGATTTGTAGTCAACAGTGGGAATGGGCTTCAACAGGAACAGTACAAGGACTCCACATTCTCCAGAGCCCCCGTTTCAAAACACGCAGTGAAGACGGTGTTTACACAGTTGAAATGGTGCATTTTCGCAATGCTTTCCTCTATCCAGGAATTCGCTTCTCCAACAGGTGATGCGGGCTCATCTCTGTCTTGTTTTCTATCCCACTTACCATCCCATTATCATATTAGGGTGTAGTCGCCGCTTTGTGTGCATGGCATGCGCCTCATTTGTAAGTGACATTGTCAAGGCTGTTATTGCAACTATTTGCGGAGTGTTGGAAGGCTGTCAAACTCAGCAGAGTCAAACTGTTTGCAGCAAACAGCAAATGAAACGTCCTCATCAATGATTAAAGGCACTTCTGAAGGGATCCTTACTGAGGAAATGGAAGTGTTGTCAGACCGAGTTTTCATCTGTCTTTTGCACCTGGAATGAAGCCAAAGACAGTTGTTTTTCATAACCACGTAGAGGAGCAATGGCCTCTCTGAAGGAATGGAAGCTTTGTAGGAAAAGTCTCGAACTTAAATACAGTGTTGCCTTATCAACTGGGCTTATGCTTTTGCCTTAAAAATCACTGGAGAAAATCTTTAGTCATTTTGGTGACATCCAGTCACATAAGACAAATACTAGCCAAATGTACACCTGCACACATCTCTGTTTGTTCAGAAGAACTAAGCCATTTATATATGGGCTTTCTCTATTGTCAAAGTCGCTGAAGTTATTGAAGAGAATATTATATATGTTTGGTGAGCGTTGTCTGTAACATGCTCATTGGAAAGTCAGACTCCAAAGCCATCATGAAATCCATTTTCTCATTTGGAGAAATCAGGATCTTAGAAAAAGTGAATTGCCCAAGATGACATCTACCCTAATAAAATCAATAGGGTCATTGGTAGTCAGCAGATTACCCCCAAATACAATTTTGATGTAAGCTTCACTGTGCATAGAAATGTGAGCCAAGGAACTCCTAGAAGATGTACTTGCCCATTGTTAAAGGGGACAGATACAAATCACATGTGCTTTTACTTTTTTTTGGTTAGCTTTGTTCAGATCAAATTTATACCCAATAACATTCATTAACTTTAAGTGCAGAGTTTAGTGGGTCATGACAAATGCATGACACCACAAACACAATATTTCCATGAGCTTGGAAACCCCACTACTATTTGCATAAAGCTTCTCCCCTGTACACTGGCCCTTGACCGTCGCACCTTTGTTCACCGTAGATTCGTCTTTTCTTAGAATCGCGAATAGATGGACAGGCTTTAATGGCTGGCCTCTTTCATGCAGCCCACTGTTTTGTGACTTATCTATGCTATTGCATGTATCCATAGTTCTTTTTGCTTCTTACCATATTCTACCTGCTAATTTACCTGTTCAGAGTTCACCAAAAACTACAGACACAACATAAATGAGGGAGTCATGAAGCATTTTGAAGGAGGCAGTGGGCCATGAGATGGGTATGCTCCACACATTGTCTCAGAAGAGTCTCTTCTTCACCCTCTGTGGTGCAGTTTATTAATGGAAACTGAAGGTCATAAGATATTAGGGAAAAATCTAAGAATCTCCATATTACATTATCTTACTCCTTATTGAAAGTATTTAAAAAATAACTGGGACAATTATCTGTAAAAGAAGTATAGAGTTAATGAAACCTCAGATGGAGAACAGGCCAGATGAGATCGAGGTCTAATAAGGACATGAGAAATGGAGAAAACTGGTGTGCTTCTGTGGAAACCTGCAGTGTCTAAAGAAAAACTTTGAGGCTGCCTGATTGCAGGAAAATTTCTTGTCACTCTTTTGTTTTTACAACTTGGCTAGTTATAGGTAATGAATAGAAATGCACATAACTCTCTTCTATACATGCAAATTCTGTCTACCAGAAGTCCAGTGGACTGCCCCCTCCCATGCCAGACTACGCCTCCAAGGTGCACATTCATTATTCGTTTATAAACACATCCATGCTTCAGTCTCTCCTTTCAAGGGTTCATACCATCTTACCAGTTTTCTCATTAGTGAGTAAACACAGTGTTGACTCCTGCTCATTTTCATACTTGTATGAGAATTGTGATTGTTGCCTTTTTTAAAAATGATCCTTTGAAAGCCGGGCGTGGTGGCGCACACTTGTAATCCCAGTACTTTGGGAGGCGGAGACCGGAGGATCCTGGTTCGTGGCCAGTCTGAGCTCTCTCTCTCTCTCTCTCTCCTCCTTAGTGAGGCACTCCGCAACTTCGTGAGACCCAGTTTCAAAATAAAGTATAAAAAATAGGGCCGGGGGTGTAGCGCGGAGGTAGAAGGCCCCTGCATTCAATCCCCGGCACTGCAAAAAAAAAAAAAAAAGATCCTTTGACAGAATAAATTAAACAGGTTTTCTGATCACAAATTCTGTGCTTTTCCTATTGTACCATGAATAGCCCACATATTTCCATGATATTTTGCTTCTGTCGTTATCAACTCCTGTTGCATGCCAAAAAAAAAAGGTGTTTACATTTTGAACTGTCTTTTATCAAGGATATAACAGTTTCCCAGGATAGCTTTACCTTTTCCACAACAAGGCAGTCTTGGGAATGGCATGTGTGGGCTTGAGGGAAGTATATAATTTGTTTTCTTGAAGACTGGATTCCTCAAGTTCTAGCATTAGCAGGAAGCCTGTAACCTTGAAGAAGGTGGGGTCATGTCAGAGTGTTTCCCATAAGCTAAGATTCTGTGGCTTCTCTAAACTCTAACTTTTCAAGCTGCTGATATTGCAGGGAGAATATTAGTGGTAATATTTGCTGTTGAAGGAATCCCGAGTAAAGGAATATTCCATTTCTTCTGCTCTATTATCCATATAGGTGAAATCTGCACTTGATTCTTATAGGAAACTTGATGAGAACAGGCCAAATGCCCAAGTTTTGTGGGACATTCTATATGAAATCCAAATGTTATAAAGTAACGTGATATCATCCGAGCTAATCGCCTGTATAATCCCCTGTATAAAACCTTTTGCAGAGGACTGCCTTGGTTCTATCAGCTCCACTGAATGGATGTCACTATTACTGGAAAAGCATATATTGTATGCCCAGGAACTCTGGCTGTCATAGTGTCCCTTCCACTAAGATATATCTTAAATCTATGATTTCATAATATATACGAATTGCTAAAGATTTACTTTGAACTAAGCAATGTACTAAACAAATAAATTCCCTCTAATTCTTAAAACTCTAAGGTGGTATTGTCCCATTATATGGAGATGTACACGGATCCCAGTAGGCAAGTAACTTGCTCAAAGACTCTGAAGTTCACCTTTCTTAAATGTCAAAGTTGGAACTCATATGCAGGGATTCATGACTGTAAAGGACCCCCCTCTCTTTTTTAGTTTTATTTTTTTACTCTTGAAACTACCTAACAGCTCACATTCTTCTTCCTGCGTCAAGTTTGCAGTACTTGGTAAGAGATCAGCATTCCTGACTGTTTGCTTGTAGGAACTGATGATGGACCAACCAGTCATAGCGCTCATTTGGAACATACATTAGGTTAGGGTTAGGATTAAAAGAGGCAGAATCTACAAAAATAAATAGATAAGCTGGCTGAGGTGGCTTACACCTGTAATCTCAGCTGCTCAGGAGGCTGAGGCAGGAGGATCACAAGTTTAAAGCTAGTTTGAGCAACTTAGAAAGACCCTGTCTTGAAAAAAAAGGGGATTGTTGGAGTAGCTCAGTGGCAGAGTGCTTGCCCAACATGCTTCAGGACCTGGGTTCAATCTCCAGTACCATAAATAAATAATGAATTAATAAGAAAGAAGTAATTCATGTATTGTATTTTTGAATACTCCATGCATTTTAGAATTCTGCTGAGGGCCAGAGGGTCAAGCTCTGCAGCCAGGCACCACCGTCGGTACTACCATGGCGCTCCTACAATCCAGGCATCCCCAGTGCAGCCACTGGCACAATAGCCCTCTAACAGCAGCTCCCTTGAATTCAGACACCTTTGCCACTGCCCTTGCCAAAATTCCCTGTGGAGCATACTTCATTATATTGCTTTCTGCCAAACAAACTTGAACACAGGCACAGACAAGTACTGCGGCAGCCTCATCGACATATCTGAGAACTGCGAGAACAGACTTGGTAAAAAGAAGAGTGGGACTCCTACTACTGAAGGGAGGCTGGGGAAGACATGATAATAATCTATGAAATTCCAAACATGATAAGTGTTCCCACATTTGCAAGGTGACCTGAAATATTGGGGTTGCTCTTTGTATTCTGTAAAGATACCCTGATCTCAAAGCAGTTTGTTCTTGGCAGTGACTTAAGTTTCTTGTCTTTCAGAAGCTTGTGGATGACAGCTGGATTTACAGATCTCTTCTCTGCTTTCTCACATGGAAGAGATTTGGCTTCAGCATAGTAAATCTAGCCCCTTTCAATTTTTTTCTGGGGGCTCTTCCATACTCATTTTTTGCCCATTTTTCTCTTTCTCAAATGACATTTCATAGATTGTTTCATAATATCTCACATACAGTATATCCCCTGGGAAGATATTTTAAATGTATGAAAGAATAAATTACTTATATTACCTTATTCTAGGCTATTCAATTTTATATTTAATTCTAGTTAATTCAGACCTTGTGGTGAAGTATTTCTTCTTTATTTCTTTTATGGGAGAGGCACTTTTTTTTCCTCATGTAAAAATTTTGGACTATGGAAGACTGACTAATTGTTAATCTTTCAAACAATTCCTTCATTTTCAGAAGTACTCATGACCATTTGATAAATTATATGCTCAAAACCTCAGCCTCATCACTATTGCAGCTGATCTATGTCTTACTGAAATTATTCTTTCTAAAAGATCAATTATATCACTGTTGTTAAATTCCAAATGTGCTGTTAATTTCCAGCCTTATCTTTCCTGACTTCTGAATCATTTGATACTGTTGAGAGTTAATTCAGTTTGGGCACACATTTTCCTATGATTTCCATTATGTCACCCTTTGGTTTTATTTCTATTCCTCTGAATGGCTTCATAATATCTTGTACTTAATTATACTATAGGATTGTTTTGATTGTTTAGCACAAACAAATAACATAAAATTTACCATCCTAACCCTTTTAAATACATAGTACAGCAGCATTGACTATATGCTTTCCTTTCACTACTGATTTCTAGTTTCATCCCATTGTAGTTAAAAATGGTGCTCGGCATAATTTCAATCTTATTAAGTTTAGTAGGAGTTGCTTTGTGAGATGAGGGGTGGCACACACCTGTAATCCCAGTAGTTGGTGGGCTGTGACAGGAAGATCACAGCTTCAAGGCCAGTTTCAACAACTTAGCAAGACCCTGTTTCAAAATAAAAAAAGAAAATAGGGTTGGTGGTGTAGTTCAGAGGTAGAATGCTCCTGCTCCTGGGTTCAATCTCCAATACTAAAAAACAAACAAAAAAAAATAGAGTTGTTTTGTGACCTGACATGTAATATATCCTAGAGAATACTTTGTGTGTCATTGAGAATCTGCTACTGTTGGGTAGATTGCTCTGTATTATGTCTGCTAAATCCGGTTCATCCACAATGTTGTTCACGTCTTCTGGTCTCTCATTCATGTACTTTCTGATTGGTCTATCCACTATTAAGTATGGCTGTAATGACATCGCCTACTATTATTGTAATGGAGTCCATCTTTCCCTTCAGGTCTATGGTATTTGTTTATATATATAAATGTTTCAATGTTGGATGCCTACATATTTTATGTTACATCTTCTGGTGGTTTGATCCTTTTATTATTATATCATTTCCTTCTGTGTTGCTTGTTAGTTTTTACTTAGAGTCTTTTCCATGTATTTTAAGGATGCCACCCTCGCTTTCTTTTAGTTACCACTTTGAAGGACTATTTTTCCATCTTTTCACTTTCAGCATATGTGTGTCCTTTAAAGAGACTCATCTTTAAAGTGAATCTCTTGCAGAAAGCATAATAGAACTTATTTTTATCTATTCAGCCACTCTATGTCTTTTGATTGGAGAATTTAATTCATGTAAATTTTAAGTAATTGCTGATAGGGAAGGACTTAATGTTGTTTTCTATATGCCTTATAGTTATTTTGTCCCTCTTTCCTTCTCTAGCTGTCTTCCTTTCTCTTTCATTGATTTTTTCTATTGATAAGCTTTGATTATTTTCTTTTGTGTTTCTTATCAGTTACCATGTAAAGCATGGTATGTAAAACATCTTACAGTAATAACAATATATTTTAATTGATAATGATTTAAACTCTATCACATTTAAAAACTTTACTTCTTTACATCTCTCTTACTACTTTATGCTATTAACTTCACAAATTATATCATTTTATGTTTATATTCTTTAAGTTTTATTAGTTTTGTGATTTTATGTTTCAACCCCATAATTTCTGTTTGAATTTTTTTGTACTTTTATATTATTGCAGATATTCTCATTTTGTTCATATATCATTTTCTTGGTTTTGTTTAGTTGCCTATCTGTGTTCTCTTGTAGCTCACTGAACTTTCCTTAGGATGAATATTTTGATCCCATGTCAGATAATTCACAAATGTTTGTTTCTTTAGGATATGTTTCTGGGAATATATTTTGATTGGGCCATGTTTCCCTGTTTCTTCATGTTTTCTTACCTTTTGTTGGGAGTTGGCACTTGAATAAAATAGGCACCTACTGTATACATTATAGACATGCTTCATTCATGGTAAAACCTTCACTGAGCTGCCCATCTAAAGAATACGGGGATCTCTCAAACCTTCTATGGGCTGCATGTTCTTGGGGCTTGTGTGAACAATTCCTCAAATAAAAAGATTTACTGGTTGCTTTTTCAGGAGCTCATAATATGTTGCCATCTCTAGTGTTTGTCCGTAGTTCTAATGGTTCTCTGGTGCTTCAACAATTTGCTGACCACTCCTTTGTTTTCTGTGGCTCCCAGGCATTCAAAGTATGTCAATTACCCCAGTACTCAAGTCAGGAGGGATAGAAACTAGCATCTCAGTCAATCTCTGGAAAATACAGAACACTGAATGTGTGCTTTACTCTTTTCTTTCCCTCACAATGGAGGAACAGCAAGGTGGGTGTGTTTTCTCCCAAATGAGCCAAGCTCTGTGGGTTGAACAGCTATCAAAAGTAAATGCATCAGCCGGGCGTGGTGGCACACACTTGTCATCCCAGTACTTGGGAGACTGAGATCTGAGGATCCCGGTTCACGGCCAACCTCAGCTACTTAGTGAGGCCATCTGCAACTTAGTGAGACCCTGTTTCAAAATAAAGAATAAAAAATAGGGCTGGCGTGTAGCCTGGAGGTAGAATGCCCCTGGATTCAAGCCCCAGTACAGCCAAAAAAAAAAAGAGAAAAGTAAATGCAGCATATTTTTACCCACCATTAAGCAATTTTTCTTGGATTTGAACTTATCTTGGGGTACCATGACATCTTAACTGATTTCTAGAGTTTTCAGTCTTTTTGGACCATCCATTGTCATACATGTGATGCCTCTCTGGGAGAACCATGAGCCTGGTTTCCTTCATCATGGCCGCCAAGCCTCTAGTTTTCCCTGTGTTACCCGTTGACATCATCATGTTCATTGTATTTTTAGTCTATTGGAGAAGTTATAACAAAATAATATAAGACAGGTAAAGAATAACAAAAAAATATTTCTCACAGTTCTGTAAGCCAGGAAGTTGTACACCAAGGCAATCATGGATTTGGTGTCTGGTGAGGACCCATTTTCTGATTCATAATTGTTGAATTATTGTTGTATTCTGATGTACTGGAAGGGGGCTTGGATCTCTTTTATGAGGGTAGTAATTCCATTCATAAGAGCTCTACCCTCATCATCAGATTACTTCACAGAAGTCCCACATTTTAATATTAAATTTGGGGCTAGAATTTTTCCATATGAATGGGGAGAGACACAAATATTCAGCCTATAACAATTATTATTATCTTAATTAACCATCACCATGTTTTTAATGCATCTTAAGTCACAGACATAGCATTTGGAGCGTCACACACATTTCGCCAAATCTTTACAACCAAAGTTTAGATAAACATGATAACTGTTATCTCTGCTTCATAAAGCTGTGATGTAATGGAGAGTTAATAAATTATTTGATTAAGGTGAAACAGATAAACAATTAAAGACCAATATCTTTTTCCTAACTTGGGAAAGAGAAGACTTTACCCCTCTCATTCCACATAACAACCTTAAAGATACACCCTTTTTATAGTAGAACACTTATAGGAAAAGAATTTAATGGATGAAAAAAAGAAAGAGAGAGACTGAAAAATTCTATCTGTATTAGAATCATGAGGATGAAGTAAGATATAGTGAGAACCATGAGACACCTCATTTTTTGGCAATAGATTTTAAACTAAAATGGGAGTTTACCATCTTTGAAAAGTTATCTCATCATCAGATGCTGATGAAGTTTCCATCTTGTGTTGTACTGTAGATTTGATTTTCAGACTTGTTATGTAGATCTGAGGCAGAACAATAGGGGAGAGACCAGGATTTCTCAATACCTAGGTGATTACATTGGGGTGCTAACTTGGTTACTCAGGGAAGTTGGAAGTTATTATATTTAAATATTTTTGCCTAAGCATTTTTATGCTTTCATGACCTGAATTTTAAGTAGAAATATTTCTAAAGCCTTACATATTTTGTCTCCTACCAGACTCATTTTAATCCAATACATAATACCATTGTTGTTTTGTGGTTACTTTTTAACTCTCATGTAACTCCAGTTGTTCGAAATGTAAACACTTATGGCCCAATCCTGAATTTTTGGTGTACTTTGCATAATTTCTTCCCTGCAATACATAAGGCATTTTCTTTCTGCTTATTTATTTATTTATTTATTTATTTATTTATTTATTTATATTTCCCTCATGTGTCAATTACTTTTTACAACTAAAGGGAATCAGAAATAAATTGTAGCTTTCCTAACTCAGGGTAAGTTGGGAAAAGGGCTCAAAAGCCTTACATACATCCAAGAGGCAGTAGTTTCAGCATTGGGGCATAGCTGTTTACAGAAGTCTGGTGGATCCCTAGAGAAGAATCCTGCCCAGGCTGAGATCCCAGAGGCTCTGCGTATTTAAAAGGTACCTAACTCTCCTTAGTGAGGCCCTCCGCAACTTCGTGAGACCTGGTTTCAAAATAAAGTATAAAAAATAGGGCTGGGGGTGTAGCGCAGAGGTGGAACGCCCCTGTGTTCAATCCCTGGTACCGCAAAATAAATAAATAAATAAATAAATAAATAAATAAATAAAAGGTACCTAACATGCTCTACGGAGGTACAAGTTGTAAAAGTAAGATCTAAATGTAAAATTTACTCAAAATTATTTTTGTCTACTGTGTGAAACCCCCTTTGAATGATACATTCTTTTGTTCTCACAATTACTACCAAATTTCATTTCTCCTTCTAGAAGTTTCCCTCCATTTACTTACTTGGCTAATGATGTGCCATGAATGCATTTCACACCACATTCCAGTATGCTCCAGGTGTTTCAGTTACTTCATTCATTCACAAGAGTTTTCATCTGTAACTAATATCAACCTTATCTTTTTAATAACAACATCGCCCATAGAATTCCACCTAATACTCTGATTCTTTAGGTCTTCAACCTCAACCTAGATTCTCAAGTCTACTTTTCCACTTCTGAAACTTTTATTTGCATTATCTTATTCCCTTAATATCTTACATTCTATTTACATTTCAGGGTTCTTTCAGTCCCAACATGTTTTCAGCCACATTGGGGAACATGGCCACATGGTCCAAATGCTGTTTCAGTGTTACCATCTCCTTTGTGTTCTTCTCTTCAAATGGAACTTAGGTTAAATAGTCTGGCTCTAATGGTGCTTCTTTTAGTAGACTCAATTCCCTTGAATGAATCTTTCTCTATTTGTTACACGTACCTATCCAAAATCAAACCTGTTAAAGATAACACATTGACTAGTTCACCCTTAGAGAAACTTGGTTGAGTGGTAGAATGGGATTAATATATACATACTATATAATGATATTTTATTACTATATTGTATATATATATAACATATATAATGGAATCATATATATGTGTATGTGTATATATATATATATATATTATGTAGTGCAGTATATTATGTATAATACTATAGTATCTAGTGTAGTAGGCTAGCATAGTCCTGTATATATGATATGCATAATTTATATATGTAACATATTAATGTATTATATCACGAATCCATATTATATCTACATTTCTGGCTAGACTAAATTTAAATTTATAGTAACAAATTTCAAATGTGCCTTCAGCACTTCGTGATGATATTTTCCTCATTATTTTCATCTGCAGTGGCCTGAGATGATTATTTTATACACTCATGTTTCTTTATAGTATTACACAACTTTCTCTTTGCACAGTGTCTCAACTGATGACTCAGTTTTAGTTCATTGGAAAAATAAGAGCCCTTAGATATGTACTATTATCTTGGTGAGGCCCTCAGCAATTTAGTGAGATCCTGTTCCAAAATAAAACTTAAAATAGGATTCACAGTGTAGCTCAGAGAGAGATGGCCCTGGGTTCTACCCCCAGTCTGTCTGTCTCTCTCTCTCTCTCTCTCTCTCTCACACACACACACACACACACACACACACACACACTTTCAATGGAAATCATGAGTATAATTTAGCAGGGATACTTTTATAAGTATTATTGCATTAATAATATATTGAGATAAATTTCCAGGCACACAAAATAAAGAGACTAGAAAATCAGGTATGGCTGTTCTCAAGGGATCTGCTAATCTCAGTAACTTAGATATATTATGTTTGAATGGATTCACATAGATTTTTAAAAAAAAGGACCCTCAATTTTAAAAATCCACTCATTTTTTAATTTATTTTAAATATATAGTTTATCTTAAAGCAATATGAATATATTATTTAGAAATTTCTCTATATATGTATGTATATAGAGATAGATGATAGATAGCATTCAGAATAAAATTAGAACCCTCAAAGGTTAAGATAACATCAAGATGAGTCATAGACTGGGAGAAAATTTCTTAAAAGAAACATCTGATATAGGACTGTTATCCAAAATATACAAACAATACTTAAAACGAAACTGTAAGAAAATAAACAACCCAATTAAAAAGTAGTCCACATAGTCCACACACCTTAATGGATACCTCACCAAGGAAGTATATGGAGCAAATATGATCTGTCATTAGAACAATAAAGATTTAAGTAACAGTAAGTTACCATTACACACCTATCAGCATGGGCAAAATCCAGAACACTGATAACACCAAATGCTGGTGGAGCAACAGAAATCCTCATTTATTTCTGGTGGGAATTCCCAGCCAATTTGAAAAAATAGATGATTATATGGTTTCTTACACATAAGAAACCTAGCCACATAAAATCCTGCACACAAATCATTATAGCTGCTTTACTGATAATTCACCAAAATGTGAAAGCAATTACGATGTCCTTCAGGAGGTGAATGGAATACTATTTAGTGCTGAAAAGAACTGGACTGTCAAAATGACATAAAGAAAAAATAAATGCACTTTGCTAAATGAAACAAGCCAATCTGAATAGGCTATTGTATGATTCCAACTATATAATGTTCTGGGAAAGCAAAACTACAGAAATAGTAAAAGACGAGTGGCTTCCAGGGGTTGGGGGTGGAAGTAAAGATAAATGGATGGAAAACATGAGGATTTGGGGAAGTAAAAATCTCCTCATGATTCTGTAATAGTGGATACATGTGAGTATACCTTTGTCTAAGCCTACAGAATGAAGAACACCGAGAGTTAACCCTAAACAGCGGACTTAGTGTGATTACGGTGTGACAACATAGATTCCTCTGCTGCAACACATGGAGGAGTGCTGACAACAAGGGGCATTGCACACTCTCAATTGTGCAATTGTGTTGTGAACCTAAAATTTCTCTAAAAAGGTTGTTTATTTTTTTAAATAACAAAGCTGGTTTCATAACAATATAAAGCTATAATATAAAGAAAGCCACCAGGCAGTTTGTTATTTATTGATAATAATTTCTGTTATTATCAATAAATAAAAGGCACAATAACATTGCCTTTTATTTCATTTTGTATTTTTCTTTAAAAGTCATAGAATATGATTCTTTTTTTTTAATTTATTATATTTATTGGTGCATTGTAGTTATACATTTTGGTAGGTGTCAGGGTATCAGAAGCATGCATGCACACATTGCTCATTTAGCCCTCCCTCAAAGCCCACCCCATTCCCTCCCCCTTCCCTCCTTTCCATGCTCAGCATAGTGATCAACTCTGATAGGTTTGTGTGTAAACATCATGTGCATTAGTGTATTTCCCTCTTCCCCCCTCCCGTCTCCCTCAGTTAGGTCACC